>JAIPRL010002832.1:0-53936 GCA_025469235.1 Pemphigus obesinymphae | reverse complement strand
TACAAAATTATCAATGATAATACAGAACAGTAAAGTTTTCTATGGTGCACCCTTACGCCCGCCATTTTATTTATATTTGATAACGATTTGGTAATTTGCAATAACCTGGTATATTTCAACCATGGCCGCCTCTATATTACTCCATGACCTATACCATGCTTCATTATCAGTATACGACCGAATACCGTAGAACAATGGGAATTTCATATACATATATACTGTCGAATTTAGAGTATTTAGAAATTATCCAATATGTCTGCTAGATTCCCTTCTGTGACTACTGTACACCTACTATACGCGTTTTCGATATATTACGTGTACCTAAGCATATTATATATATATATCGTATACGAATAATCAATACGATTTCATAATACAATAGTGAATACGGTACAATATATAATATAAAATATGCGCCTATACTAACGACGACTTTTTCGTTTGTATATACGTCGTGAAAAACGAAAACGCCGTTCGGAAATAGAATTATGCATTATTAATATCATCATCATCATCATTATACATTTCAATGCAAACATTATGATCACTGACATTCCTCGACCAGTGATGATGTTTATATTACATTATGCATTACGTGAAAATCGCATATTCTATTGTATACGCGGACGTGCGTGCGATAAATTCCATCGGATCGAATAATGTGTGTATTTTATCGTGTCAGACTATACGCGAAGAATATTTATATAGTACGCGTACGCGGCGACCGCACCGCACCACACCGCACCGCACCACACCGCACCGCACCACACCGCACCGCAACGCACCGTACCGCACCGCGTGGCACGGCCGCCGTTTGCCGGGAATAACATTACGCCCGAACGGTTTTATTTATCCACCGTCCCCCCACAGCCGTCGCGTGCGCCCACCACCGACTATTATCACGAGGCGATATTGTCGTAACCCGATCGGGGGCCCGTTGCCGTTTCTGTACACTTTTTAGCATTCCAATTTATCTTACAATTAATTTATTCGTCGTATACTACAGTAATACACGTATACGCACAGTGGTTCAATCGGACAAAAACAAACATGAGGACGGACTCTGAGCTCAGTCAAAATATCAGCGTTCCGGGACATACTAGAGAAAAAGTAAGCCGTGGAGAAATTCGTTCCCCACACCCCCTATCCAAAGTTTCTTAACATTTTTACAAACTTCATAGATTATTATAGAACACATGAATAGAATAGAAAAGTCCAAAATTTTTTTTAAATCATTGTTTGGTTACACATTTTCAAGATAGCATAGTTTAAGCATTCCTCTTTCAAAATAATTTAACACTTTTCCTATGAAATGAATAATCGAGGAAGTTGTAGATGTAGACCGAAATGAAGTTTATCGGTGTCGCATTGATTTCGCCGTCCTATTTTAGGCTTTAGCCATTCACGGACAATGAAGATTATTTATTACCTATATGATTTAATAAGATAAACTATTCAACATTTTATATCATGCTTTTTATCTAAAACTTATTATGTGATAAGCACAAAAAACATTAATTTTCATAATTTCAAGATTTTTCCTAAAAAAAATTATAATTTTTAAAAATGTTAAATAAAAATTAAAACAAACATTGCGTTCCTTGCGTTCCTTGATAAATAAATTAAGAGGTATGCTGTTAAACATGAAAAAAATGAAGAGTAGCTCCATCCCCCTGCGTCCCTCCCCAAATCCACCACTGTATATGCATATAAAACCAGTACTCGAATTGGAAAAAATAGAAGAAGGGCTACTTTCAAGGCTTTTAATAAACGAGCGGTTCCCTCAAACTACGTAGTTCGTATACCATAAAAAAATAATCGAGTAAGGGTGCTCTCAAAATATTATAAAATAGTAGAGGAGCTCCGTCCCCCCACGCACTCTCCCTCACCTTAATTTTAGCACTATAATAGGCATGTATATACTCTAGTAGCTTTACATCATGTTAATCAAATAATCGAAATAGTTTTGTTAAATACATTTTGTGAATATATCACGAATATACTTTACTTTACCCTGTATACGTTATATTAGGGGCGTGTTCAATTTTTTACTTCGTCTATTTCTTCGTTTATTAACAAATTATTAATATGCGACGATTGTCTAGATTTTTTTATGTTTTATGGCATTACTGATTATAATTTGATAACTATAATACCGCACATGGATATACTCTTAGAAAAAGTACTTAAAAATACTACAAAAATAGGCAGTATTTCTAAAATATACGAGTATGTATACTTGAGTTGTTATTCAATAGTTTGAAAAAATTAAAATCTGTAGTAGGTTTTATTTTTGAAAGAAATAAAATAGTCACAAGTCGATTTGTATAATTTTAATGGCAATATGTATACATGTCTGAAATTTTCATGTTCCCGGAACAGTATTATGTTTATTATTTTATATTTTGTAATTTTCATAAATCAAGTTTTTAGTATTTACTAAAAAATTTTATTTTTGGTATTTTTTCAAATTTAATTGAACAAATAAAATGAAAATATTGAGTAGGTACTAGGTGCATTTTCATTTTTTATCAAGATAAATGAATGTATTATTTTTATTTATGTCGTACATTAATAGGATGTGAGGGACACACACATAAATATATATGTATAGTGTATTAAGATATTCTGTAACTGTATTTTTTTGTAAATATATTCAGTATTAAAAAAGGAAATATATGGAGAAGAAAAATATTACAATTATTCTTTATCCATGTATTTTTATAACATTAGGTGCCGAAAATACGAGCCTATTTTGTCAGCATTTTTTGGCTATAAAATTTATAATTTTTGTATTAATGCATATGACATAGACTTGTATTTTCCTATATCGTACAATGATTTTAGTAATATTATTGTGCATCCAAAATCAATTTTCAAAAAATAAAAATAAGCAGCAAGTAGGGGGCAAAAACAGATATTAGTAGTGGATGTATTGAATTTCAAAGCAATGATAAATAATTGCATTTTATAAAAAGATTTTGAGCTGAACTAGGTGAAATATACATAACTATAACTCGTAGAAAACTATTTTAATTTTATGACGTCACCATATAATATATAATATAATATTTTATTTCAGTAATATATTATAATTACCATGTCGACTTTATTTGTTATTTAAACAAATGTATAAATATACAAAAAATATCCTTATTATATACAAATTGTTTTATTTACGTTTAAGAAAACTACTGGGAAAATCACAAAAAATGACACCTGGTAAAAGTACCATCTAGAACGAATTTGCTATCAAAAGAGTTTTTTACTACAAAACTCTTTCTATGCGAAACGTTGTTTCCAGAAATATAATTTAACTCAAAATCTACTACGATCTACTACTATTTGCATACGTTCGATCTTTTAATATTTTTCTATCATACAATAATTAATAATATACTATAATATGAGATTATATAAAAAATAATAATTGTGAATGATGTATTCATCATTGATATCATGAATATTCAATATTAACTTATGATAATTTACTATAATAATGTTTTATTTCATTTTTAAAAAGAAAACTCTCAACAATTATACAGAAGAACTTATTAACTAAATGGAACATTATTATATTAAATTTTTTTTTGAGATTTTACCTGTTCATTATATTTAATAACAAATTTAATAATATGTATTTATATCATAAGAAAGTAATGCAGTTTTATATGTTTATGTTGTTACTCTCTCTTTCGCCATGGATACTGTATGTTTCATCTCTTTGCAACGCGATGCACAATAGTGCATGGTTTACCAGTTTAGTCAGTTATAAAACTTAAAAATCCTTTTGAAGTAACCAGCGTGATCAATTGCACGGATAAAATTGTATTATTTTTGTACATTTTATTTTTATTTTTAGATAGGTAGGTACTTTGTAAATACGTAGTATCCATACGGTAAAGGGCTGTAAATTCGCATTTGTATGTTATATTTTATTATTTTTCCAAAACATAATATTGTGTACTATATTCATTTTTCTGTACGCATATTTGTTTCATAAAATTATTAACTATGAAATATTGTGTTAAACGGTGTCAGAATAAACGTGATCGACAAAGAAATGAAAAATTATTTTTTATGCCAATAGAACAAGATATGTAAATACAAACTAATATTGCTAACAATTTAGTTATAGAAATATAAAATAATACATGACATTTTTTTGATTGACATTATGGCTTACTAAATGTTATCGTAATGATTTATTAACAACAGAGAAACGTGTAAATTCAATTGGAATATATTTAAATAATTTTGGAGATGTAATGTTTTGTTATAATAATATGGAGAGTTTACCACCAGATACCGAATCTAAAATGTTTGGTACATTCTCAGTTTATTAATTAATAATTATCATAGCTTAGTCAAGTTTTAAAATCTATATATTTTTATAGTCATGACCATTAGTTATGATTTTTTTTTATTGCACATATTTCCATGATTTTCAAATGTTAAGTATATTTAAAAAATATTTTTTAATACTTTGCATAATTAGACATTATTTATTATTATTCATTATTTTGTTAAATTATTTTTTATTAATTCATTTCTAATTTTAGATGAAAAAGCTGATATTTACATTTCAAAAATATTGGCATACAACTATAATTATTTCAAACATTAAATATTACGAAAAGTCCATTTTGAATATTATAGATATGGGTACACATAATTTGTAATTTTTGTAATGCAACTAAATAAATATACATGAAAATTATTAATATTCTTATTATTCATTAACAAATTTGAAAAATTTATGAGTTTTGTAATTTTGTCAAAGCTATTCAGCAAATTTTTAAATATGAAAATAAATGGGTAGGTACTGATCAAACTGGATTTAGTATGAGATTTATAATGGTAATAAAATATCTCAGTATAAAATTGGTAGATAAGTAAGTAAGTTCTAATGACACAATAGTGGAAAATTTATAGTTTTCCTATACATATAACATACACCTTAATGATATTTATCAGTTTATTTAGATAATGGCCAAATGATATATAATATTTTAAAAATATGTTTAAAATATTTGAAATACATTTTCAATACTTTAATACAAAAAAAAAATATATTGATCAAATTTTTGAATTATGTTGTACAGATATAATTAAAAAAAAAAAAAAAAAAACATTATACTTTGAAGTTCCTAAATACTACGTATGGTATAAAACTAACCGTATAATTTTCAACAATAGTAAAATTGGTTTTCCACTTGAAGAACATCCTGGAATTAAATCAAGTGATACACTGAGCAGAGTGTATAAATCGGTGCATTTTGGAATATTATTATTTAATTCAAAACTAATTTTATGTTATTGTTAAAATTATTTATCATAGTTACCTACGTAATATATTAATATATTTACAAAAAAATGTTATCCTGTTATATCTATAATTATTATTTATAACTATTATTCGGATAAATGCAAATATTTAATCAATTATTGTTTATATCCTTAATAATAATGTATTGAGTATAAATCTATTTTACAAAAAACACATTTGTATTTAGATTTTTTTTAAATTGAGTAATTTTCATGTTAATTACGCATCTGCAAAAATGTTGTGCCGTTCGCACTTAGTTTGGAAGTTATAGTTATTTGAATATTTTTGTATTATCTAAAACGACATTAAATTTTACGCTGCGTTTTCGTATCAAAAGAGTAGTTTTATCACAGTCGAACAATAGTTCCTATTATTATACATAAATAAAAAATATCAAAAACACACTACGATAATGTAATAATTAGGTATATCCAAAATGCATTCCATTGTTCTGTTACCTACCCGACATGGTTTTTCATAGAAAATCGGGGATGTTTTCGAATTAAACTGTCCCAGTGAGAGAAGCGAAGCCTGGTTTATAGATGTGATCGAAAGAAGTACATTTATATCATATTTAATTTAACCCCAATTTATAGGTTTAGACACGAAATAGTAATAATAATAATACGTCAAAGATGAAAAATTACTCTTTTAATACGAAAAAAATGCAAAGTAAAATATCACGTTTAAGATAATACAAAAAACGTACAATCGTTATAGTTTCCAAATCAAGTATAAGTGGCGCAATACTTTTATAAATTTGTAATTATCATACAATTTATTACTATCGATAAAAAAGGGTATCTAGTTAAGTAAATTTATGATTGTAATAAATAAAGAATTACAATTAAAAAACTTTCAAAATCAAAAGTAATGCTGTTTTATACGATTGTGTTGTTTATTATTTTCCTTTTATCATGGGTATTGTGTTTTGAATTTGTTTTAAACATGATGTACAATAGTGCATAGCGTGCTAGTTGAAAATTATGTATTTAAAATGGCTTTAAAAACCAAATATAATGAAAAAAAATTTTCATTATTTTGTAGAATGAAATATTCGTATTCTAGTAGTATAATGTAATATAAACATACATTTAATTCAAGTTTTCTTTCCTAAAAAGTGAAAGAGAAATTAAAAAAAAAATTATTAGTGGAAAAAAAGGTAATATGTAATGAATAGAAATTGGGAATAAAAATGCTGGGTTCAGTGTATAAAATGGATTATAATGCATATAATATGTTTAATAAGTATTATCTGGGGTTGATTACTGATACAAGATAATTAGTAATTACTAATATTATATTATGGCATATTCAATTTTTATTTAGCATGCACTCATTGATATAAAAGTTTTATAGGTATGTTATAAATTTTAAAGATTTCGAGCGGAGCGAAGAATTTATTGGTTTCGCAACAAAAAAATGTTTATTTATTTATTATCTTCCGGAAACAACTTTTCGGGTAGAAGAAGTTTTGGATACAAGAGATTTTTTGATAGAAAGTTCGTTCTAGATGGTACTTTTCAAGAGGTAATTTTCTAATTTTCCCAGTAGTTTTGTTAAACGTTTAATAACGGAATTTTTTTTTATAAATGGAAAAACAAGAAATGAACTTATTGCCGGCTTATTATTATTTGGTGATTTGTAGTTAAAAAGATGCCGGCGTGAATCGTTCGCTCAATAATCTAGAATAATTTATTAATTTCATTGTTCAAACTGTGTGATGGAAAAAAATTATATATTTTGTTTATACTTATAGTTTAAAAATATATTTTTTTTTAAATAAAAATGTCTAGGGAAATGGTGAGCACCCTGAAGATCAATTATCTTTTATCAGGAATATATGTATCGAATGTCCCGATAATAGTATAAAATTTAATCTATAAACGTTATTCACACGTACACATACGAGTGGACGGTTTGATGTAGAATAAATTAATAAAATATTTTTAGTTTAATATAGTATTAATTTCCCTGTATCCCATGCAGTGTGCATGTTTTTGGAATGTTAAAATGCTCTTTATATTTTTACACGCTGTTTACGTTTTAAATTTAATCCAATGATACATAATTTAACTGTGTTTCGGTGTGTTTAATGTATTTTGTCTACAAGTAAATATACTGCAGTGTCAGTGAAACATTTTAATATACGAGTACGAAGTCGTGCCTTGGGTATGGTGTCATATCCGGTCGAATTGTCGCATCTGCAAATTGTATTTGCAGCATCAAAAACTTTCTATCAAAAATGATAAATATCCATTGTACGAGATAGATAAAGTATTCAAAACTGGATGGAAAATAAAAAATTATTCCCGTTTGGGTTTGAACCTGTATGTACAAGATGATTTCTATAAAAAGATTTATAGTATTTTTACTAGTCTGAATAATCCGCCATTTCGACGAAATCAATCATTTTCGTATTTTACCTTTTCTTTGTACGAGAAATTTGATATTCATTGCACTATTTTTTTTTTTTTCATCTACAATTCCATTTTTGTTTTATGATTATATAGTTTAAAACTATATAAAATGACTTGATAATATTGGAATAGTTGATATACATTTATTTAATTTTAAACTTATTATGATTAATAATTAAGTATTTTTTGTGGAAAATATATTTTATTTAAAATACTTTATGAAATATAAATATAATAATAATAATAAAATATAAATCGTAATAATGTTAAAGTTATCAATTACGGTTAGTGGACCATAATATTTGATAAAACTCAACGTTTCTACAAGTTTTTAAATGAAATAGGAAATTCATCTATTGTATATTATTTGAAAATCCTATTTTCAATCCACAGAGGAAAAATAATTTACCATTTATTCTATAAGCTTTTTAAAAATATTGATTTATATATAATTACTTATGTTTCGTAAGTTATCAAAACAATTAAATATAAAGAATTCGATAAAAAAAAAAAATGGTATTAAAAAACTTAAATTAGGTATTAGTAAGTATTAAAAATATTCACTCTGAATGACGATTATTTATAAAACTATTATGATATGAAAGACATTTGTTGTATAATTTTCCTTTTGTTATCCTGCTGTGTAGAGATTTATAATTGTATAAATTTCGATTGTAATATTAATCTAAATTGTTTTTAAACTTTCAAAGAAATTTAATTAATTTCAAAATTTATATAAGTACGTATTATTTATTAATTATTTTTAGTATAGTTATTAAGTTAATTAAATTTCGTCTGACCACTTCAAAAGCTTCATATATTTCAAGCCAATTTATTTCAAAGCATGTTTAAATTATAAACATAAAAATATTATTTTGCAACATATATTGCATTTAAGTATTTAATACTTTTTAATATGGATATTATTTATAAAAATGGATATTAATTATTAATATAGTATAAATTTGTATTAAAATACTTAACAATGTCTTTGATTTTATTTTAATGTTTAAATGTAATTATTAATATCATATTTTATATATTAAACGTGAATATAATATATTTTAAATTTCAATAGTTCTATTGATTTTTTTAAACAACACATGGCCAAAATGTATGGAAATGTCAAGTTTTTATTTTGTATATTTTTTTCGGTCACAAGGTCCCTAGATACATTAAAGTTTAAAATACAATTGGTCATTTTTTTCGAACTAATATAAAATATGAATTTCCAAAATATTATTTTATTTTTATAGAATATGTAAACATTTGTATCTATGTGCAATGTGTCTCGTATACTAATAGGTTATGTACTAAATCGTTAACATACTACCGATAAAAATAAAAATATATAAAATAATGTCGTCGAAGAAATTAAAATATTTATTTCATTTTCCCTATATGTATTTTTTATCTTCCAAACTTACAATATAAAATAAAGAACGGTTGTCTCTAGGGCGTTATAGAGCTGAGACCAATACTAAAAAAAAAGTTTTGGAAAACGCGTACACAATACACAAGTGCATTTTTATACTATTTTTAAAGAATTCATAAACAATTTTTTTTTTAAATTACTCTTTAAATTTATTATATTAATACTGAAAATGTAATAATAATTTTCTATATAATAAATGCAGTGTATTTAAGTTAAGATTCTCAGTGGAATGAGAATTAAATTGATTTTGCAAACATTTTTTTTTTTTGAAAACTCATTTTGGGAAATGGTTATAACGCATTATATGTATTATAATATAATATATTGTCAATTGAAAATTGATTTCAAATTGTTAACATAATAAAGGTATAACCCTATTGGCATTAATATAATTTTATCTGTATATGTTTGTATTGTTAGAACTCAATCTTTAAATTTAATCACACTCCTATTTACGCATTTAAAATATTTTTCTGTGACTATATTCATTATTTAAGAGTTAATATAAAATTAAAATAAGTATCTATTAAAAAGATAATGTTTCCTGTGATTAATTAAAATATAATTGTCTAACAATCGTTATTTGAACATTAAAACCTCTAAGAATGTCTGTCGAATTTAATACTTAACTTTCTAAACTATTTTAATTTTTACGCAGTTATGTTTAATAGTGTTAAATTTAGATTAAAAATGATGTAAATATTTACAGCATAAATATAATATATTATATAATTTATTACAAATGTGTTGTTTTATATATTTTATAGGTTTATTTTGAATGTACCAAGAATTTAATTGAAATAACAAATATGTGCCATGTTCTTAAAGTAATAATTTTTATAACTACAGGTTATAATATTTTTAAATATCAATATAAATACTTTGTAATTTTGGTTAGGTCTGATGATGTATTGTGTATTATTTATTATCTGTGTCGCGGTCGTTAGTATAATTTGAGTTAGTTTTTAAATCGACTCATCGATATTTATAATATTTAACATTTTTTTTTTTTTTGGTTTAATTTCTAAAACAAAGAATATTGGTTCTCACTGTGATTACATTTGTGTGGAATATAATATGATCCCAAAAAAAATATTTTATCTTAAAGACTTCCAATACCTCTGTACAACGTTTTCATACTATTTTTTAATCTGTATCAATCTGTGTTTATAGCTGTAATATTAATTAAAATTCTCCGATAACAATGATAAATGATAATACATTTTTAAACTAAACAAGTTAGGAAAGCCCTTAGAAAGTTAGAGCATGTTAAATTCTCTGTTTCTAAACATATTTTAAACAATAATTAAAAAAAAACAAAACGGGTCAGTAGAGTGTTGAACCACTTTGCTCATTGGATAGGATACTCATAGTGGATATATTGAATTTGAAAGCAATCGTTTCTTTCGAAAATCGATTGTGAGCCAATTGTGATGTAACCAGGGGTAGTTAAAACAACGAAAAGATAGGTCCTTTTCTCTGTTACCTGCAATAAATGTCTTTTGCAATTGAAGGTTAAATGCCCCCGAAATAGTATACGATAATTTAGATACGGTGAAGGAAAGGAAATTTTTTAATCGTCATGGTGAATTTAATGGTAGTCAAATCGGATTCGATTTGTTGTCAAAGTGTGTTATACTTCGGTATATAATACACTAAAAGTCACTTTTTTTGATATTCTCCAGAGGAGGCTATATGTCCCTCCCCTGTCCTCTAATGCGCACCTAATACAGGGGTTTTAGACAAAAGGGGGGTAGACATAATTGTGAGGCGTTAGGTCCACTTGAGTTATGAGCAATCCAAAATTCGATTTTTGTGACTTTTAGTATGTTATGTACGTTAGTGTACATCACATTTTGTCACCGGTTCAAGCTCATTCTGGCCGTCATTAAATGCGTTGCGCTGATTCAAAAAATGTCTTTTACTCTGTCGTACCTGTGATCATATACCGTTACTGGAACATTTATGTATATATCCACAATTTTCACTAAGTTTATATAGTTGGAGCGTAGCTTGGTTGGTTAAGCGTAAGTAGAAAAATTGTTAAGTAAGTGATTGATAAGTAAGGTTCAAATCCAATCGCCAGAATGAAGATTTATTGAAAAATTTAAAGCAATATAAAAATAAACCACGTTCCGGGAAGATAGTAGGTACAATAGTAGGATAGACGGGAATACAATAAAAATGCATGGTTGCTTGCAAGTTTTTTGTTCAGAAACTCTGTTCAATGTTGAATTTAACCATGTCACGCACAGTTGTGTGAACCTTCAAAAATTTTTCAAATAAGGCTGACTGAACGGTTTAGTAATATTCGATGAAACTATAATTAATGTTTATTCAATTAAATACATTTAAAGGTTTCAAACACGGTTTAATAAATCTTTACATGTTAATTGGGTAGTGCTATAGTAAATATTTAGTGTACATTTTAAGTTTCTATCATTTGAATTTTTCAATTTATAAAAATTTAAAAAAAAGTTAAAAATATTATATATCACCTTTATGGTCGGTAACTTTTCACAACATTTCAGTTATACAATGTAATTTTTCGTTACGCTTTTAAAAACTACTTGGAAAATACAAAAAATGGCCTGTATAAAGTACCAACTAGAATGCATTTTCTGTCAAAAACTTCTATACTAGAAAACTCTTACTTTACTTCTTCTGTCCGAAAAATGTTTATAAAAACGATATTGTAACACTAAAACATTCATTGCTACTCTCAGAATCTAAAATATATCGTTAAGAATTGGAAAACTAATACATTATTATAATTTAAAATAATTATACCAAATTTTGCGCATTTCCCTCAAATTCAATGCATCCACCAAGAGTTTCTCGTTCGATAACCAAAGTACATCCATTCTTATACTGACACTCGACTAGCGAAGTTTTTCCACCCTCTACTATTTGGAATTATTTTTATTTATTATTAAAAAATAAGATAGACACGCAGTAATTCGACAACATGACTCTTTACTAATATTTAGTACCTACATTATTTTTTTTAAATAATTATAGAAATTTTTAACAATTATTGGTAGTTGATTTATGAAAATGTTCAGAAAATTAATCTTTTTAAATTTTTCATCTTAATTTTGTATTTTAGATGTTTAAAAATAAGAAAAATTTTTCATTGTTATACACTTTATTATTATTATTATTATCATCATTACTTTTAAATGTAATTAATTAGTCTGAGACCCACTTATAATTTCTCGAAGGAAACTCGTAATTTAAAAATCTCAATTTACCTAGGGAATACCTATAATAACGACTAAATCTTCATACTATACCCATTGTGGTATTCTGTACGTATAAAAATGGTATTATTATTCTAAATGAGTCGCATTAATATTCAAACAAATAATCTACATAATATTAGTTTTCTTATTATTGTATAGTATTTCAAAATTTGAATTTTCAATAGTTTTTAAACTTTTTTGGTGTTTTTTTTTTTTTTAATTTTAGTCCACAAACGTAGTTATTTGTTTTAAATGGTTTTTGGTCCTTATTTTAGGTGATCAACATAGAGTCCTATCTCTAGTATAATGTCAAGGTTATTGGCAAAGTGTGTAAGATGGCATATATGGGCACTGAACATATAGTTCACAGTGTATGATATAATATTATGTGCATATTCGATTCTGCCGAGCAAGCTGTCAGTGACGTGTGTTCCGTCGACACTTTTATTATTATTATTTGTTTAAAGCGATACGATCCAATAATGTAATCAGGCGAAATGCGGTGGCGGCTAGTGCGGTGGCCCGGAAGCGGATTTACGACGAGCGCGCGCGACCAGTCTACGTTATAATATATTCATAATTATATGCAGGTTGTATCACGGACATCTGACAAATGTAATTTATTTCGTTTTATTCAATGGCTTATTGCATTCAATACATCTGATTTATAAATAATAAAATGGGTACTTTTAGCGTTTAGGATCTGAAACTCGAAACGTAAGATTTTATTCTAATGATTGAAAAACAATAAATTGAAAATAGTCGTTTTTTAAGTTTCATTTTAGCGGAAAAAAGTTTTTGTAAAGGCAAATATTTTTTCGCTCGTCAATACCCGTGCATTGCAATGGGCCGACATATTGATTCATTATTTTGTAAAGATGATTAACATAATGAATAATATAATCATTATAATGACTTTGATATCGTTACTTTTCAACCCTTCATTCGTCTGTAGAGACTATGTATTATTGAGACATACATTAAAATATCAACGTTTATATGTACATTAATTAATTATTATTGATATTAAAATAATTGAAAATATATGTGCCTATAAATATAATGACTTAATCTATTCTTACATTTTAATAACTTAATTATCAGTAACCATTATACTATGGACCATTGTGGCAAGAGACACCTCTGTGTAACAAAGATATAGCTGTTCTTTCAGAAAGCGGTGAGTGTACATATTACGATAATAGTATTCATTATTTATTCCGTATCTATGGTTAAGTGTTGTGCTTGATAAAAAAAAAAAAAAATATGTATATATATATATATATATATATATTTTCATCAACTTAAAGAAATTGTAGATAGTAAACGATTAACCCAGCACCTTTAATAAAAACGTTTACCTCTAAATTTTTTCTTTACTAAAAACTAGATTTTTGAAAACAGCCGTTTTTAATTTCGGAAGACGAATTTTAATTTTTAGTCATAACGTATAATAACACAAATTATGAACCGCAATGCGATATGGTCGATGCGTTGGGTTGACAAAAAAAAAGTACTGTAAAATATTGTGTAGGTGTAATAAATGTTATTTTACGTTTGTCAGTTGTCCGTGACAAACCGTGTATTTTACGGGCGCCGCTGGGCGAGAGCACGAGAGCGATCACACGCGAACAGTAGTGATTGTTGTAGTCTCCGCCGCCGGAGGTAAACACCTACGTGTTTATTTTATTCAGAGTTTACACTTTACAACCATTGGAACGGTGATGAGATTATTATAGCACGTGGACCTTTAATCAGGTAATGTTTATATATAGGGTGTTTTAAACCATAATTACTAATACGCTATAGTTAAATCTCTTTACACAATATAAGCTATTTACGTTGTACACGAATTTATGGAAAAAAAAAAAAAAACAAAACAAAAAAAACAAAAAAAACAAGTGAAGAGAACCAAGTGGAAACAAATTTTTGATCAAAACTACAATATTGGTCATAAGACTATATAATAAATACGTATAGATACAATGTCATAATAATATTATGACAATAAATAATATGAGATTTCAGGTGATTTTAGAATAAGAAAAAAAAAAAAATTTTGAAAAAACTATATACACATTACACTTCATCACTCCGTGCTATACAACGTATAAACGCTTTCACGAAAATAATTATCGGTACAAGTACAATGAAATAAATATATGACTATCCGCGCTGTTAAGATTATCGAAACCTGCGGTTCGATTGCTGACTGGTGATTATAAAAATCTTTCAAAAATTACTTAAGCGTATGGCTGTTTTGTATTTCTGTCCAAAGCATGAGATTACAGTTTACGTTTGAGCGCTCGATTATCACGTTCAGACTGTTTTAGTCGTTGTTAAAATACTTTGTTTTCTAGTAAAAAATTTAGATTTTTCAGATTCTGAGCGTAGCGAGGAAGCCATTTATTTTACATTGTATTTATTTGAGTTTTTTTTTCTTTGAGGAAATTTTGGACCAGATGGAATCGAGAAGGACCTTTGACGTTGGCAGGAAATCAGTTTTAGATGGTACTATTTATACATGGAATTCTTGTATTTTTCCAGTAGTGTCTTAGGGCAGAAGAAAAATTTCATAATAAAAAATACATACATATACAGCGTGAACACCGTACAATATACATATACGTACGTAGTGTATACTATACATAACTATACCCAATTGATTTATATGGACTATATAAATAGGCACTTATAAATTTTAGATTCGAGCGATTATATTAAGTATATAATACGCGATATAATATGTAGTTTATATTTTATTATATTTGTTGGCTACTATATAGTGTGATTTCTGAGTTATTGTAATTTAACAAAGTGTATATCTGGTTAAAGTGAAATATGTATTCGGATAATATAATATAATTTAATATAATATGGTGACATTATATACAATTTTAAAATTTTCAACTGTAATATTCATGTAGATATATCACGTCGAGTTCCGCTCAGAATAATTTTTATCGAAAGAAATTATTTATAAATTCAATATATCCATCACCAGTATCCTACCCAATAAGCGAAGTACTTTCACCGGCCCTTACTGACCGGTTTTCATCATTATACCTATTTAAATGATAATAAAAAAATAAATCAAAAATTACATGTTATAGAGTACCTACTGTGTTAAAACTCTAGCATATTAATATGCATTCAAAAAAGCATATATTAATACTTTCAAAATGTACAAAATATTTGTAAAAAAATAATAAAAAATGCCCATGGATGAAATTTGAATCCTATATTTTTTTTATGGATATAATATATTTGTTTAGTTATAGGCACAGTGCTTAAAATATTAAAATAATTAAACATGAAGTATATTATATCTACTATACTGGTTACGATTTATTTTATATTATGGCCAAGAGTACATAATAATAATAATAATAATTATAAACATTAGGTAATTCACCAATTTATTTCAATTCTTGTTCGAATTCGACACAACTAAAAATACATAAATTATTAAACTTTTACTTACTAATTTAAAAGAAATATTATGTAAATATAAGAAACACGATTTATTTCGTTTCACACAGTTAAAATTTATCAACAGAAAAACTTTAAATTCAGTAAATAATAAAAGCTAATTTTATTTATGTTGATAAAATGATTATATTAAAGATACATTTTTTTTTTTTTTAATATGGTACATTATTGTTATCTGCAACGGTATTAGATTTGGTTCCATATTTTGACCATTAATCTAACCAAGTCATATTATATAATATTATCAGACAACATAGATATTATAAATTATTTTCGATCCGTAGTGCATTGTTGTACGTATTTTGACTACCCAGGACGCCGTCTTACGAATATTTATATTTATTAAAATTTTATAATATAATAATGTAGTCTACATACTACTTGCGTTTTAAAATAACATAGATTATGCAGGTAGTAAATTCAACCGATAATATATAGGGTAATGTAAATAATTGTGAAGTTTAATATCGTTATATTCGACATTTTACAAATAAAAAGTACCTACATAAACAATTATTAAATTACCTTAAAAGGTATTTTTATTACAAAATATTGTTATAATAATAAATTGAAAATATTTTATTATTATCGATAAATTGTTAAAATTTGATTAAAGTCAATTTGACATCGAGAATTCATTTCGGAAGATAATATAATTGTTTTTACAATCAACTATTTTTTGGCTATACTCCTTTTTTTTTGACACGATTCACAATTATTTAAGTATAACGTTATTATAACTCTGGTTACATTTTTGAATTTTTTATTAATATCGTATTCCATCCTATTCCTACCTACCTCCATATCCAGTTGACAAATTAATTTCATGTATAATATTATATAACTCATCATTATGCACATAATATTTTATTTCGTTACCTTCAGTTACTGGACCAATTAACTTATTAATATTAGGTATTATTTTCATTACACCATGTTTCATTAAAAACCATTGGGCTCGAATTTTTCAGAATTATTCTTTAATTGAATTGCGTGTACAATTAATTCATTGTATTTTAATTGAGTGAAATACGCATAATTTGATATTTTTTTTTTTTTTATCGAACAGAACATTAAATTTAGTATTAAATTTTTAATATTTCATAAAATGTAGAAAAAAATGCACGAAAAAATATCGAAAAAACCTGCGTTTAGGTACTGCATAATATAAACGATAATATTATGTGACGGCTAAATAGTAATAAATGAAAGTAAAATTGTATGTGTTAAAATTATATGTGCAGTTAGATTATATTAGATAAATATGAGGACTGGTTTATTGAATTGGTCATCGAAGCATAATGTGCACTGACCAATATTGGTTGTAAATCCGGACCGAACTGGAATTCCCGGATTTAGTTATCTGGTATTCAACATTTTTCTTATTAATTATTATATATTAAAAGAACGATATTGCTATTCGCTAACCCTCAGAAAGAACCTGAAAAATGTACAATTTATACAGTACCTATAGGTGAATATTTAAAAGTAATTTATTATTATTATTATTATTATTATTATTTCCAGAACTCCATATGTATTTAGTGTTTTAATAAATATTATAATGTATATTTGATGTATTACTTTATTATAATATATATACGGCATACCCCATACAGTCAGGGTTGGGCAGTATCACGGATACATTGTAATTGTATCTTGTATCTTGATAAATTTTTTCCTAGTATCATGAATCTATTTGCATATTATAAAGATATAAGATACATCAAATGATCAAAAATTAAATTATATACAATATATATATATATATGAATAAAAATATTACCTACCTATTATTATTATTATTATTATTTTATAGTATTTCAAAAATAAATTATTTTTATGTAATAGCTAGGTAATGTTTTGTATAAAATTGTAATTAGATAATATTTATTTAAATTTATTTCACTCTCCTATAAAATATTTTGATACCTATATGGATAAATATATATATACACACCTATATGTTAAATATTTATATTTTTATTTATATGATTATATAATCTAATATATTTAATTTGTATATTGTTATTAATAATTGTTTTAAAATAATAATTAAAATTTTGAGAGTACCTTGTATTTGTTCTACAAATGAAATGTATCAAGTATCTTGTATCATGATACTCAAAGTTAATGTATTATGTATCGAGATACTTTTTTTTAGTATCTTATCAAACCTTGTATACTGTACACATCAAACACTGTGCAACATCGTTTGCACACATTTTTAATTTTATTTAAAATATGACCAATTATTATTTGCACGTTATATTATTGCAAATTTTTATAATAATATATATTTACGCACTGTATTATACTTTATTTATAAAACAATACAATTATACAGAATAAAAATAACACCCATGTGTTTATATATATATATATATTTTTTATTTTTTTTTGGGGGGCGACTGAAGCACTAAATAATATTATCATTGAGTTTATAACAACAATATTATATCCTATGGAGCATTGAAATACTTAAAAAATTTTCCCGGGAATTTCGAGGGGGGGGGAGGGGGGCTGTAGCTTGGATCCAGTTTAATTTTTACCACTATTTTCTAATATATCTACACTATACCCAGCATTTAGTACAATAATATTATAATCATAAGATGGATAATGATAATAATTATCATTGTATCTAATTATTGTAACTGATTGTATGTTTATTTATGGGGCTTATTTTTTAATGGCGATAAGTTAGTCGTTTTATATATAAATATGAAAAAAAAAACGAACGTAATCGAATATGTAAATTGTTAGCTTTTGTCTTGTGGAATAAAATGCGTTGAATACTATACATAGGAATAACGTGAGTGATTAGTGCGATGAATATAAATGCTTGTACTATCGGGTAACCCGTCCATAACGGTAAACTGTCGAAATTTCTAACCGGAAACATGGTTATTGGTCTTTTGTCCACGTGCAACGAGATCATGTTGTTATCGTAAAATAATATAACATTGTATAGGTTAATGGTAGGGTATAAAACCGACCACGGTAGCTCTTAAGTCTTATGTCATGTGTCACGAACATTTAGAGAACAGTCTATAAAACACTTTGGACCCTGTACTCGGATAAAATGGTGTTGGAATGGGAAATGCGGTTTATACCATCGTTCAATGATGAATTTTTAGTATAAGATATTGTAGTAGGTACATAATATGGTGTGTATAGAATGTTTAGAAGTAATTAGAATGAGAACTTTCATAGGCTATTATAAGCAAAGATGAAAATATCAAAGTTGGACACATATTCGATTTTAGTAACCAGTTAAGTTATACTATATATAAATTGTAGATAAATTCTGTAAACGCTATTCAATTTTTAATGATTGATACATCCAACAACAATAGTATTTTATCGTTATTATCTGTACAATTAATATATAATTATATTTTAGTAATTTTGCCAATTTTATAGTAGGTACGTTTAATAAGAAAACAACACGCGTGTGGGAATTTCGATATAAAATAAAAAATAAGCCAAACAAATAGAGTTATACACAGTATAGGTACCTGTTCATTGTTAATTTTATGAAAGTATACATTATTATGTCACTTTTAGGAAAAACGACCCTATGTAGTCAAAGGTGTTATTGTGGTGGACATGTATTGGCTATGGTTTATTTACAGTGTACGCGTTCCTTTTAAAATTGAACAAATTTCAAATAGTACTTATATAATAATCTATAGCAACTATTTTGGAGAAGGTATGCACGTTTTTGTGTGGTCTAAACGATATAAATAGGTTTAACAAAATTTTCAAATACATTCCTGTTATAAAATCATATATGTAGATTTTCGAATATGTAGAATGTAGTTCGAAAAAATGTACGTTAAAGAAAAAATATTGTCAATATAACAATAAATAAAAATAAACAATTTACAATACTCACTTGACTTGACCTGTACCGCAGTGGTCTTCGATATTTTCTTCGTACCTTCCTGGGACAACATACGCACAATATTCGACCGTATGCCCTAGAAACATAGCATATAGTTTAATTTAATTAAATATTTAATATGATAAAAATAAATAAAAAATAAAAATACATTATAATAGTATATAATATTTATATATAATAAGAATTACGTTGAAAATACGTGTGTGTATTGGCGCATTATCCATACAAGAAGTCGTGGTATATATTTAGAATTATTTCAAGTGCCAATTCTTTCCATCCATACATCGTGACCAATGATATTGGCAATAATCAATTATTTTTTGTAAAAATCAATATCATGTCTTATGAACAGGATGAGAATACGAATGTTAAATGTCTTGACTATATGAAATTCAAAACGAGCATATTTAAGTATATACTTTAAGACCGTTTTTCATTTTTTATCTTAGTATTCTTCCATTTATAATATTTTTAATATTATTTCATATAAATTAGTAGTTTTTAAACACATTTTTACATTTGTTTTTATTCTCACGATCCCCGCAGTTTTTATTTACGGCAATTTTTGGTACGTAATTTTATTTGAAGATATAAGATACGGAATACAATTTATTTCAAAATCATTGCGCTCAATCAATCAACAAGACGAATTTAATACTTCCTACGCTTGCATATTTTCTCTCGGTTTTCAATACAAACGACTCTTGAAGAGTAATCCAGATATTATGTTGATATTTATTTATAGACTTAAGTATTCGTAAAAGTCTGTAGTTTGGAACAAACGCATGAATAATTTACACGTTTAAACCTTTTAAAATATGACACTTTCTTCATATATAATTAACAGAAACTCGAGAAACTAAACTTATGGTGTTTAAAAGTACATTATAATAAATTATTATTACTAATTGTTTTTAATATTTGATTCATCTTTAGTCGAGTAAATGAATATTATAATACATATAATATAATATAAAACAAAATTTAAACAATTATTATTATATGTATAGTTTTGAATACATGATTTATTAATATGGTATATTTTAAAATTAAAATACAAATATTGTAAGTACCCGGATTAACCAGAAAAAATAAATGTTCTCAGTATATTTTCAGATAGTAAAATAATGTTATAATATTTTTAGGGACATTTTTGGGTCTGGATATTTCCTTAATATTATTATTTTATTTTTTAAAAGTATTTTCAAAAAAATTTTTTTATTGTTGTCTGAGTATACAAATGAAATGACGGACACAGTCATAATATTAAATGCATAATGTCTTTTCGTATTCAATTATTAATTTATTGACGTGTTAAGTATTTTATTTTTAATGTATAATATATTCATAAGACTTTTTTGTTTATATTGTGATATACCAGCTTTTATATACTACGTAAACATTTGGGCTACCCGTCTAAATTTTTGATAAAATTTATACTCATATATTAATTAAATAATGTCTGTATAAATAATATGGTACGAAAATTGATTAATTATACAATTATTTATATTAAATTATACAACTAACAATTTGAGTGTATTAATAGTATTAATATATAATTTTCATCCTTTAGTACCAATTAATTAATCCACCACAGTTTCATTAAAAGTTTGAAGTTTAAATATTTGCTGTTTCACAAAGTTTTCTTGTTTAAACATTTGCTATTTAAAACAGCACGGTTATCCTTCAGTACTTTCATCATACTCATTTTCAAAAAACCATAAAATGAAAAAAACAAAATTTGTATTTAAAAAAAAAAAAAAAAAAAAAAAGAAATAAATAAAATGAAAATATAATAATAGCTATTGCATGAAATTCAAGTTACAAGTTTAAACAAATATACATATAATTTGTAAAAATATCAACTAATGTTGTACATTTTAAGAAAGCACAAAATTTTATTTGTCGCAAGTTTTTTTCAAAAATAAAACACAGCCAACAAAAAGGTTTGGAGTGTAACCGAGTTATTCTTGAGTAAGGATGTTTTAGAAGTTTGCTCACAATTAAGCCTACGAATGTATGTACTATTTAATAAATAGTTATGTTTAATAGTTAATAATAATAAATATAAATATGTTAATAGTTATTTAAATCCTGTTAATTCGTAATATAATTTAATGAACATATACGATATTCATGAAAAAGTACCGACTACATAGATTAAATAAAAAATTGAATTTTACATTTAAATTTGAATTTAATTTTTAATTTTTAAATATTATTTATCATTATTTTTCAAAGTAAACCATTTAATAAATGTTTGAAAATCAAAATATTTGAAGATTTGTAATTTAACACGTTGAAATATTTTAAAATAATTAAGTAGGTACCTACTTAATTTGTTTGTTTAACCTATATTTTATATTGTGCGAATAAACACAATATTTCGATATTGGATATAGTGTTATATTATAACAAATTATATAATATAACGATTTGGTATATTAGTTATTTCAGAGGTAAATACCGAATTAATTTACTTTGTCAAATCTCCAACTCATCTACATTTTGCTAAAGTTGTAATGGCGTAATGCCTACCACACCGTCATACAGTTCGCCATTACTGTTTGTAGTTTTAATTACGTCAAAATGTTATTTTGTTCATCAAGACATGCTAAAATCGCGTAGTAGATACAATAGTATATCAAGCAAGGTCATTGAAATATGCAATGTATTCTTTAAAATATTATATATATTTTAATTCGAAAATATTTAATCATATATTTATTAAGTATAGATAATGATTTTTACTACGATAAACTCGTGTAAAGTAAAAAACTTAAAGCACAATATTATCGTTAATGTCAAATTTTAAGGAATACATTGCATATTTCATCCGAAATGATCCGAATTGTTTAATGAAATGCATTGATTGGTACTATCTCTCGCCGTTAATTGGGATGGTTATGCATTTCAAGTTTTTGGGTAGTTCAAAATTGAAAAATTGTTTACTAGCCATTTCTCATCGAATAACATCCATTATCAATTTTTCCAATTCCCCATGACAGTGACGGACTTACGGCAATATTATTTAGGTTGTTTTCGGACTCAAAGTATGTTGATAATCCTGTCGTTAACACTACGCTCTCCGTTCTTTTGCGATTATCCTCCCAGACATTTGTAATTTTATTTTCTTGTTTCGAGGTACTGTTATAATAATAATGTACAGTAACTAAATTAAATCTACCAATGAACACTCTTTCTCGATTTTCCATTTGAAAAAGTTCTAGTGTTAATATTTTGAAGATTCCTTAACACGAGTACATAAAACATTGAAAAATACTATTATTTATTATTATTTGTAAATATATAACGTTTAACCTGTATTCCAATATCAATACGTGTTTTGTTTAATCGATAAGCATTACTAAAAATTGCATATACAAATAAATATATATGAAAATGGATAAGAAAATGGGTGTTGTACGTTAAAAAATCAGTTTAGAAATATTTTTTTCTCGTAATTTAATGTCAAAAATTAACGAAAATTGAACTTATTATTAATTGTACTCATCGATTGTTATTTTATATAATTATATGTAACGAGTGGTAGTATAGTTATATATTAGTGGAGAAACAACTCGTCAAATCGGACTATAGGTATACTGTAGGTATCTACGAGTATTTGTGAATTATACGATTTATAATTTATACATTTTCATTTTATTGTCACAATATATATAGGCTGCTAGTTATAGTTAACAATTTAAACACAATTAATAAAAAATCCAAATGCCACTTGAAACACATATAGATAACAAAAATCAATTTCTTAGACCTTACAATAAATGCAATTTCAATATAGAAAACGATTTAATGATATTAAATATGGACATAAATTCAGTTTCAAAACAATGACTTATTTATAATTTTTTAATAAATATCACGGACATGCATTTAAATAAAAATAAAAGATCTATAACTAATGTAGTTGTAATACAATAAGAATAAAACATTATATTATTATCGTTTCTCAATAATGCATTAATTGGGGACAAAACATATATTTCAGTGAAGAAGGTGATAATATATAAAATAAATCAGAATCTCCAACATTATGAAGTAAAACATAATAGAATTAATAATATTTTAAATATACAAACAGATTCGAAAGATAATGTTATTTACCAATATCTATAAGACGTGACTTTTTAACAGCCATTTTAATAATATGTATATGTTACTAGTCAACGTTTATTTATTTTAATTATTTATTTCTTATTATTTAAAATGTATTCTATGTATTCTGTTTATTAATTTTAATATTATTTTGTATTCCTTTTTAATGGTTTTTTTTTTATTATTCATTTGTAACCTAAAGACAATTTGTGGTTGAAACTAGTAGTTACCAATAATCTTTTTTTTTTTTTATATTATTTAACATTCTAGGCACATTTTCTTTTTTATATATACTATTTTTACAATAAATTAATTCTATTTATGTGTATCGTTATTTTTTATAATATATATATATTTATTTTTATAAAAGTTTTACTCTTTTGATTTAATTAATTGTTTAGAATATTTTTGGGAAATTATTACTGTACTTAACAATATTTTGTATATATACGTGAACTTTTTTAATTTTTGTTTTATTGTGCATTTTTTTAATATAATACGTATCTACCTATAATATAAATGAACAATTAGTAAAAGATTGAGCTAATATCTTGTAATAGAAATGTACGGACCGAAATTAAACAATGTGTTCTTTAGATTTTGGAAACAAAGGTAGTTTTCTTTCAACCATTTTAGTTGTTTCGACCAAGTTCATCTTATAGCTGGCGTGTAAAAGATGTGGAATTGATAAAGGCTGGGTAACAGTTTTCGAGCCAAAATATATACGACGAGTTTTTGCTGATAATTATACGAAATTTGGCTATGAGTTATCATTATTGCGAAGACCCTAAAGTAATTAAAGTTGTTGATTACATGTACATCGTCCAGGGTTTGCAAAAAGTTAATTAATTTTCTTTTATTAATCATAAATTATATGTTTTAAAACGCACTGTTTTAAAATGTTCATTAGAATCTTTTCAATTTTATTCAGAATTCTAATTTTCGTAGGTAATCAAGAAGACCAGCTGTAAAAAAAGGTTTCTTCATACCTCGTCGATTGTCGAATGCCAGAATGATCGTACACTAATAATATTTATATTACCGAAAAGAGGATAATATTTTTAATGTTTCTCAAAGATTTTTTTTTTCAATAGCAATATTATGTTTTTGTGTAATAACCATTGAATATTTTAATTATTATTCTCCAAGTATCCAATAACTATTGATAAATGACGAATAAAGCTGTTCTCTTATTAATTCGGTATTTCAGTGTCTATTGTAAATGTCACGATTTATGAAGTACGGAGACAAATTTTTTTTTTTTAACAATTTTAAAACTGTTGATAGTTTAACATTTCATTCATATGAGACTTAAATATAAGATGTGATTTTTCTTAACGTTTTTTTATACCCTTGTATAAATGATTCAATATACTTTATAATATGGTATTTTTTTTTCAAACTAACATAAATCTCCCGTAAAATGTTCGAGCACAAAAATTACATATGCACATAATGGCGTATGTGTTCTGTCTTTGATATGTATATGTATCAATAACTAAATATAGTATACAAAAAACAAAACATTGTACTCGTAGTATTCTCGGCAACACTCGAAAGTTTAGACGGCAAACACAATAATAGCGGACTATCGATTAAGCTCGTGTTGCTGAAAAGTTTGCTGTAAGTTATAAGTCCGTTAACGAAAATAAAGTATTATAAACAAGTTAAATATATGATAACGTATGTACTCGTATAGAAATTGATTGTTATGCGTAAGAAATTTGTTTTATGCAACATGTTTGTTTTTATACTCTTTGACGATAACGAATATTGGACGGTATAGAAAGTCAAATTTCTTAAGTCAACAATATTTGTTACGCTCGGACAAAGAAAGCTTGGAAATCCATTGCTTTTAACTACTTATATAACACAATATGGTAATTTGAGTGTTTATAATTCCATTAAATAATGCATAAACATTAACGATAATTAGCTGATTTTTATATGGGTTTGAGCCAAAAATCATAAGAATAAGTCAAAAATAACAAATTAAAAATTTTATAAATTTGAATAGAATGTTTATTATTTCATAACATCACAATAAAAAAAAGAAGTATATATAAAAATGCGAGAAAACAAAAAAAAAAAAAAAAAAAAAATGCTCACAAATTAATTTTAATATTTATAAAATATTATAATACTTGTCACAATAAAATTTCATCTGATTACCTGTTATATTTATGAATATAATATTAATTTATTGACTATCGATATTTATATAACTCAATTTTTTAGAACACAGTACGAATACAATTTTTATTCTCATATATTATTGTTTTATAAAAGTTGAATAGTTTATCTGTTGGATATGTCGAAGAACTTTGATAGCATATCTCGACTAAAAGGAAATTGAAGGTCATATAAGGAATAAAGTTGTTGAATATTATTACATTCCTTTAATGCATAGATGTTCAATATAAAAAAAAAAAAAATACTGTCGAAATCACTTTCTGCGTTACTATCTACGTATATATTATTTATTATTATATACATTTATTGGAAATTACATCGAGATGCATTTGTTGACAGATTTGTCGTCAACCAATTACCTCTTTATAATACAATTTTCGCGTGCATCAATCTTAATCTTTAGTTATATGATCAAAGCTATTTAGGAATTATGAAATTACAAAAAATTTAAAACGAGATAAATATACATTTTTATTTAAAAGTCATGAACTATATTCCTCGTGGTGCATAAATGTTTTCCATCGATTTTTGTCGTTTTTTAGACAGTTTGATATAAAAAAAAACATAAATATACTACTGAAAGATCTTACCTATTATTCGTATGTGGAGCGAAAGTCGAATGCAACCACTTATTGTCACATTATTGGTATGCTTTATCGAAATACCAATACACATTATATACCTATGTCGAAAATCCAGTACCATATGAAAATACGTGTTTATCATTTCGAAGAACGTTTTTTTCTTGGGGGAAAAAAAGAGATTTTTATGCGATGCTTTTTCGATATTTTATTTAAAAGTTGGGTAATAGAGGATAGGACGACGAGACTTCGAAAACTCCAATAAAAATAGACGGAAAACAAATATGACTATTTCACGTGTAAATTATATATTTTTGTGACTAGGGCCGGGATTTAAATGCTTTAAAAACTATCGAAAAGTGTTGTAAAAAAAATGTATATAAACGCGATCGCAATGTAACATCAAATCAATTGACCAATATTAGTAGTTCGGTATTTGTTTGAGTCCCGGTGATGCACCACTGTCGAAAATTGCACTGTAGATAGATATAAGGATATTATGGAAATAAACGATTAGCAGTTGTTACAGAAAATAGTATGAAAACAGAATTTCTTTAAATAATATTTTGAATTACCTAATTTTACACTATAAATACGTATAGTACAAAAATATATATTAAACATACACGAAAAATGATTAAAAATACAAAAATGAAAAAAAAAAAAAATGTAAAATAGAAGTTTCACTTTTGAAGTTTCTGTTACATGATTGGAATTATATACTTGAAATGCATTGTTCTAGAGAGCCCATACAAGAATGCACTTTGTATCGACATCCGGGCTCTATTTATTAGGAATGTGGTGGTGGTGGTGGAGAGAGTGAGTGGAAAGTACGTTTACACAATATGGTATATTTTATTTTAAATATAATCCTAAATGTGTAAGATTTATGAGTATAATATTAAGTCAGTCTGTGAATACACGAACATATTGTTATTAACTTTTGAATGAAAAATAAAGTTGGATGATTTTCACGAGTTGCAGTATAATATTTATTTAGTCGAAAAAGTTAAACGAATAACGACAATATAATACGGCACCTAAAAATGCCGAATATATGAATGTATGAAATAGTTTAAACGCCACCGAAAATTATTTTAATACCCTCACGTAAACCGTTGTGATATAGCTAAAAATTAACAAATATTCTAAAAAAAATCAAATTTGAGTATACACTGCAATAGTAATGTTGGATAAAATAATAAATTATATTATTGTGTTATTTTCATGCAAAATTTTTTTTTAGATTATTGTATTATGTATAATTTCATAATTTATTATGAATTATTAATAATAATTTGTTCCAATTCTGTAATGGAAAAAAATCGTTTTTAGTGATTTTTTTTTATATTTTGAGGGAATTCGCTAACAGTAATAGTTTAAAATATTTTGAAGTTATATGTATATATCTACTACTAAAGTGTTTCCATTCCCTGTTTGCTGCCTTCTATATTATACATTTTTTATCAATTAGTTTCTGTAAAATTAATAATAATCTCTATTCGACTAAAAATATTACAATATGACGATTGAACACTATGTTGATTTTAATATTTTCAGTTTTTATATTTTGAAATAAGTATAATATATATGTATGTAATGATTTACTTTGACATGACCATATTATAATTATATCATTACATCAATGATTGAATGAATAAATGTTCTAAATCTGTATACACCACATATAACATTCATTCATAAAGTAATTTCGAAATATAATTCGGATTCAAGGACTTATATAATGTACACCTCTTAACTTAAAAGTTAAATGTACACAGTACCTACACACTAATATAATACGTTCAACGAAAGAAATTCATTAAAAATTATTTATAAATGTCGTTAATAAAGTGTGTCCGATTTGTTATGCGTTGAATGAAACGAAAGGAAATGTTTAATACGAAAATACATTTTGATTTTGACCGACTGCAAATTTCAATTTTTTTTTTTCGTGTTACGTTACAGTAGTAAATAGCTGGTGATGCTGGAGGTGGGTATGGACCAGTTTTGATTGTGCGTGAATGCTTTCTTAAAATCAACAGTACGTAGTATGTATACTGGAAACGGTTATCGAATTCAGTTTATTAAATACGAATACAAACTTCGAGTACGAGTTGACATATAGACGAGAGACATAATATTATAATGTCTGTCTATATATACTTAAGTTTTCGTACATTTTACGTATTGTATACGTTCCGTAAAATATTTATCTTCGTGGAAACTTTTTAACTTGCATACGTTCGCGTGATGTAATAATGACGGCCAAACAAATAGGAGCAGCTTAAGGTTACCACAGAAGACATAATAATAAAAAAAAAAAAATCATCCCAAGTCCATGTAAATCCCTCGTACAAAACGTTCGGTAGCAATAATATATCATGTAAAAAAATATTTACGGGTAAAAATGAAATAAATGCGTACGCCATGTTTATGTGCCACGAAAAGCTGTCGACGCAAATTACCGACATTTATTTGTGGAGGGATGAGACACAGAGCGAGTGGGACAGGAGAGAAAGAAATAAACGTCTGACGAATAAATCATCACGCATAAATGTAAAATAACAATAACAATAATAATAATAATCATTTTTTTACACTCTTAAAAACGATTATAATAAACTTGCCGCATAAAGCCCAATTTATTGAACGAACAAAATGTTTAACTCAACATAACACTTGTTTTAACCGCGCTGATGTTTTTAGTTATTTATTTTTTTAATTCGGAACAGACACCATCAGGCTTTTATCAGTAATAACATTTTTTTTAAATCTTACGAAACGTACCATTTTACATTACTAGGTAGGCACTATGTTTTTTGTAATTATTTAATCAATTCAAACACTATTACGTTTCATACGAATGTTTTCTAAATATATAATTATTGTTTGAAAAATTACTCGTAATATAATATGTATATTTTAGATTTCAAGCCGAGCGAGGAATCTATTGGATTTACAATGATGTTCATTTTATTTATGAAGGTAACTTATCGGGTTGAAGGAGTTCAGTGAGAGTTTTGGAGTAAAGAGCTTTTTTTTTTTAATAGAAAATTCGTTAAATTCCAATCATAATATCCTATGGTACATTTCATAAGTCATTTTTTGTTTTTCTCAGTATAGTTTTCTTAAGCACAAAGAAAAATTACTTTTTATAACTGGATATTTTTATAAATGGAACAATAATACTTGATATATAAAATATATGTGTATTGATCTATTAAATAAATGAAAAAAAAATGTTTCATCAAACGACGATTTATCATCAAATTATTCATCAAAAAAATGTTTACATATATTAGGTACTTATCAATTTTATCTGTAATGATTTAAATAACCTAATATTTATTATTATAAATTAAGTTTAAGATTATAAAATAAAATTTAACAGCAAATATTAAAATTTTAGTTGCCAATAATTTGTTTATTATGCATATTTTTTTATTACTAATAAATACACATTAACATTTTTTTCTTAAGCATTAGAAATTATTTTTAATCATTATTATATTAGTTTTAAGTCATATTTTTAACTTTCAAGAATAATATACTTTTATATTTGTAAATTTGTATGTATTTTTACAAATTGTATTTTGTCCGAATACTGTATTTATATAACATTATATAACTCATATGATTTATTAATTTTTTTACGTAACATGTTCATGAATAATATTTATAGTATAATTGTTTTAACATTTATTGATAAAAAATGAATACAATTTGTTTTTAAAATTATAATATTTTGATTTCTTTTTATATTCTATTAAATATCTACTAACTTTACTTTTTTATTTATAAAATAGTTTTTAGATTTTGATCGGAGAGAGAATTAATCTTGCATTGATGTTTATTATTTAGAAAACTTATGGATTTATAATTTAATAAAATGAAAAACTCAATTCTAAAAAAATATATACTCTCAATTTATGTATATGTATTTTGATAACGATATGTTATGATCATTAGTACACAATAACGACTCTTTTTATAATGATGTTTATTTATTTTTTCTGCATTCAACTTTTTTACTAAAATGAGTATCGGTATAAAGAATATGTTTTTTTTTTTAAAAAAAATGGTTCTAGTTGGTACTTTAAAGAGGCCATTATTTGATTTTTCGGGTATTTCTCTTAATCTTGAAATAAAACTAAATGTTATAATGAAAATATTATATAAATGTAACAAAAATAACAAAATAACGAATAATATTTTATGATTACCTATTTTATTTTAATTTTCCAATTTTTATCGAATGATTTATCAAATTCAATATATACATTACCAGTATCCCATCCAACTAACTTTAAGGGCACATGTTTTTAGATATTTTATTTTAGATTATTATACATAACGCCTTTTATAAAATAAATTCAATAATGAATATTATAGTTTTCGTGATTTATTTATTTACATTATCACACTATATTTTGATGTATAAGCTTATATTTTACCTTTATTCAAAAAATGTTTGTATTAAAACTAAAGATTTTATAGTTTGAAAATTCACCTGTTTTTATAAATATTAAATCTTGTATCATGAATAATTATAGTTATAATATTGTTTAGGTACATATTATACTTTATATTCTAAAGGTGTGTTATAATTTGTTGATTTATAGATTTATAGATAATCCATATAACTAAACAACCAATATCGTCATAAATATTTTTCAGGTTCTTGGGAAAGTTTTAGTAAAATTTTGAAAAATTCATCTATGTGAAAGGATATAGTTATTAAATAACGTAATTATGTGTTATAAAAGCATATTTAAATGTTTTGTTGATTTTTTAGTTAGCATAACATTATATAAATTATAGTATAAGGTAGTGTAGAAGGGGTTTCGATGTTTGAGAAAATAGATTGATATAGCTGTAAAATGTTTTAAAGAGAGAAGAGACAGAGGTAGGAAGATTAGTAAAGGGTTGCATGTTGAAGGAAAGCAGAGAAGATGAATACCAAAAAAAGGATGATGGATGGATAAGATAGAGTGAGTGATATAAAGTGGGTGAGCACTAGGGTGACTGATCTCAAATATTTACGGGGGGGGGGGGCGTGAAGAAAAAGAAAAAGGAAGGAAGATATTAGATAGATAACAATTCCATTTTCACAATCATAAATGATTGAAATATTAAAATATGATTAACTAGTAATTACAAAAAATTAATCATTAATTCCGTAAAAATAAAAGCATATTTTAACATGAGAAAATCGCATTTGTCATGCATTTTGACTTTATTTTGATAAATAACATCTGATATCACCATTATCATATTACGTTATTTGACGGTTCAGAAATTTGTTGTTGGTTATTAGTGATAAAAATTATTTATTGGAAAAAAATAAAATTGTATCGGCTATGCGTTATGTATAATGAAATATCAGAAAAATAATTCAATTTTTACAAATTTTAAAAATTGTTTAAAAATAATTGACTCTATGTTAGTAAAAGCTTTTGACATCAGCATATTTTTTTAAAAATCAGTTCTACAAAATAGTAATCTTGATTTTTTTTTTGAAATTTTAAATGGATTTTTACATTTTTTATTTCGAATTCTAACGCGTTAAAATTTAATTAAAAAATATTTAAGTTATAATGCTACGCAGTAATAATGATTTAAAAAAATAATAACTTAAAAATATTGAATAGAAAAAAAATTATTGCATCTGTTATATAATAGACCTGTTACACTCTGTATATTATATTATAAAAGTTATCAAATTGTTAATGATTGTGGAAAAAATGGGAATTGTAATTAAATACAATGATTATCTATGTAATGTATACATTTGCTGTTCCTGTGTAGTTGTCGGACAAAATTGGGATTGAAAAAAAAATACAATATAATTTAAAAAACAAGCTCATAATGCTAAGTCCTTAATACATTTTTAATGCTATTATTATTATTTAGTTAGGTACATTTGACGGTTCATTATTTCATTCATGGGGTCACGTTTGGAAATTCGCCAAAATATTAAATTCAAGTGGATTACTAAAATATAATAATAATGTTGTATAAACGCGCATTTTTGAAAGTTCACGGAAAGACCGGTAGTTTGTATAACTTCCTATAACAATGAGGTATAATACACTTATTGAAGTACCTACATCAGTAATTCCAAAGATTAACGTTTTGATATAATTATAAGTTTACAGACATTATTTAATAAATACACAATGAAAATACAGTTTGTACATTTATAACGTAAATGGGATATAATTGATTGATTTAGAGAGTGTAAAATTGAGTTATTAAGATTCGGAGTAATGTGAAAATTCATATTGGTTTTTCGATTGGTGTGAACAAGTTACAAGTCGAAATTTTTTTTTTGCTTATGCACATCAATAAACTATTTTGTAATTTAATTTATAATTTTTAGATGTTTCGTAATTGACGATTATACTTAAATAATAGATAAATGTAATAAAATGTGAAAATTAAGTACCGACCGATTTAATTACTGTTACATATTTAATGGATAAAATACAGTAGTACTATCCCAAACAAAAAGATGCATATTTATATTTAAAAATGTAGTGCCTGAGTGCACTGAGTTGAGTTCGATCTAATAAAAATTCAGCAACTGATTTTTGGGCCGAATCTATTAAACAAATTAGTCTGTAGGTACTATAATGGTACTGTATAGTTTACAGTATTGGTACTTTTATAACAACACTTTATTTGTAATATTTTAATATTCGTCGTTCTGTAGCAGTCTATCGAGTTAATTTTAAACTGATTTAACTGCAATTCACCCGAATAATTTTTCGAACGCATTGATTTAAATTCATTTTAAAATCTAAAATAATTTCTCTCTCACCACTCGATCGTGTTCAAATTTTCTCCAGTCTATTTCTACCGGAACGGCCGGTTTGGTTTACGGTTATCGTAAAATCGGCGCCGGGAGCTGGCACATTTTGCGAATTATGGGCAACATTCCGAAATTCTCCATTTTGGTCGTCGGCGTTAGGATAGGTTAGTTTAAAACAAGGGTTCTCAACCTTTTGAGGTCCACGTCCCGTCTATACTATAAGATTGAAGTATGTATAATATAACATACTACATAAATATGTATATATAACATACTTTGACGTTGGTTATTCTATATCTATTATATATGTTCGATATTTCGATTTTATATGAGTGCCAAAAAGCCAGACACGCAGAGGCAGGTGGAGTAAAACTGCACCAATAGCATCGCAGATTCATTAGCAACTTTTGGATATACAGAAAGATAACACGGCCGAACATCTTACATGGAAATCGTTCTTAAGGTCGATAGTTCGCTTTTGAAGATAATCTGGAAGTTTGTCCATATCAATTTTGAATGGATCTAATACTAATTTAAATCGCAAGTTCTCCGTAGAAGTATCGGGAAAGTACTTTGATGGTCGGTCTTTCAAAGATACCAGATTTGTGCCGAAATCAATTCCTTAAACACGCATTCTCAACATTTAATACCTATGTGATTTTCGGTATCATCAGGAAGTTCATAAAGTCGTGGAAAATACGATAGATTACGTTTGGTCGCATAAATATGTCGTTGCCACGATGATATTTTTTCTAAAAAAAAAGGCTAAAATTCGTATCCTGCGATTTGAGAATATTCGTACGGTTTAAAATATAGAACGTTTAGGAATCCAAAAAAGTCTGCCAAATATGCTATATAAAAAATGAATTTTTCATCTGTACACTTATTGTCGCACAGATCTAATTTCGCCAGCACTCGTCAAAAATATTTCAATCACTGACTTTAAACCGAACATTTCGTCGTGTCCTGTGATTTTTCGTGTTTTTTTTTTTTTTATCAACATTTTCACGCCTTCCTAGGGGGGCGGGCCCCCCTCCCAGGTTGAGAACCGTTGGTCTGTGATGATGAAATGTCGGCGCGATGGGTGTCGTCCACCGAGGCGTGCGTGGCACCACTGTGACGGGGAATTTAAGGTTAAACGTGCACGGGCCGCGCTCGTAACGACGGGCGATCAATTTTTGCGTCCGACTGTCTTGGCCAAATTCCCGTCAAATTAATGATCGGCTCCCCGGAGTTTATTTAAAATTCTTCGTCGTCGACCGGAAATCCTTTTCTTTTTCTTTTCACTACGGAACGACCACCCATTGCACAAATATTACGCATTACCGTCAATATTGTATATTGTGATATTTTCCCGAAATAATATAAAAATACCTCCCACAATTTTTCCACTTTCGTCCTGGTTATGCATGTAATCCGGTTGTAAACGCCTATATACCCGTAACCGGTATTTTTCTCGTCAGATCTCAGCAAGCCCGGATCAAGCACCCGTGGGGAGGGGGGCTGGGACGTAATCAGTTGTGCCTCCCCCCCCATCCTTCTCCCATAAATAAATTTGTCTTATAATATTTCTTTCCTTTGATTACCTTTGATTATAAATATATACAATATATACCTAATATAGAACATAATTAAAATAATAATAAACTGAAAACTAAGAGAAATAAATATTTTAAATATTATTTTATTAAGCAATAAAAATAAAAATGTAATATAATAATAAAATATAATGTTTATATAAATAACAATAAATTTAAATATAAAATTATTAAAGCAAATTAATCAAAACACGTAGACTTTTACAAATGAAAATAAATATGTACCTACCTACCTAACTTATTTATTTATAAAAACTTATACTTTTAAATGCAGAAGGTATAATTTAGACGAATGTATTTTCCCTTGATTTATGTTCAGCAAATCCTTTTAGAGTTTTGGGTTCATTCTGATTTTATTTTTTCTGCCCTATATGATGGAAAAATGGTGATAAGAGATAAGACGGTTTGTTTAATTTTAAATATTTTTCAATTTTCATTATGACCTAAGCATTTAAATCTAAAAAAAATTCAAGTAATAACTTAATGGGCCCCGAGAACTTGGCCCTCCTGGTCCACCTTAATCCGGGCTTGAATCTCAACGAGAACATGCAACGATTACAATTATTCGTACAAAATAACGTTCGACGTTTTATTCGTTTTGAATGTAATATTGAGAGATACACTCGTTCTGGCTATGATAACATTTTATGTTTTTAAATCTAAAATTTCAGCTGTTTATCAGAAAAAGGGACTCATTATGTTTATTAAATAACCAAATCGACAACCCATTAATCGAGTTTAAATAATATTAAGATGTACCTATAAATATGGTATCAGAGCCTTGAGGTTTTCGATTTATTTTATATATTACCTACTTTCTTCTGTGTAATGTATGTTTTTTCCCTTAATTAATACACATTATTAAGAAATGGTAGCTTTGATAATAATTTTATTGTATTTTTATAGTATTGTATATTATACAGCTATATTGCTTATAATATACTCAATACTGTGTACTTATATATATATATATATATATTTATGTATTTTTATAATGTTTGTTTCTTGTTGTATTTATAATTAATTTTTTTTAATATTGTTTGTGATTATTATTATTTGAACACACACATATATATATATTTATAAATCTATCTACTATATTATTTTCATTGAATTCGATTATTTGTCGATGATGTTTATTAAAATAAAATGGTCAATATTTTTCTACATAGAATTTAGTTTTGGAAATAATATTCTTCAAATTTTCATTGACATATGCACAATTTATTTTATTTTATTTTTATAATATATAAGTAACATGTTATAAAGATAGTAGAAATTAAAATAAATCCCTCCAAAACATGCGTACTTGTTTGATTGCGTCTCAATCTGGTCATTATGTACGGTTACCTATTAATTTGTTATTCGACGAGTCAATTGTTTTTCTTTTGGTAATATAAAATTATACTCAGATGTTTTTATATTTAAAAAAAATTAACGTCATTTTTATTAAGTTCGTGAAATTTTGTATCTAATACCACTACAAGTTATTTTAATAAAATAAATATTATAACCCAAGAAGTGCAAGGCTGTTAAAAATAAATATCAAAGTTTATAATTAAAATCCTAAATCATTTTATCATGATTTATCGTCCATCGTTATAATATTTTTTTAACTCTTTATACTTTATAAATAATTTATTATATTAGAACGTGAAAAGAGTTATTTTAAACTTTTATATATATCGTTTAATTATTATGAATGTAAATTAATAAAAATTAAAGGAAAATTACATAGTATTAAAATATTATAATTTATAGACATATTTAGGATTTTCTTCAGGGGAATATAAACATTTATTTTGAGACACCTCACATGATGACAATGTCTATTATCTGTATTATTATATTACTAGCTTGTTATAAAATATCATATAAATAACTAATAAATACCTATCTTTATGATATTATGAAAATATATTAAGAATTTAAAATTACAGGAATTTTTCCTTATAACTGGTTTTTCTGTACACCTTAAAAGTGACCCCATGTTTTATAAAGTAGATATTATTCTATGATATTGACAAAATTATATTATCAGTTTTGTTTTTATCAGATATGGAGTATTTTAATATTATAATTAATATTTATTAAAATATTGTTTTTATGAACAGTGAATATTATTAAAAATAAAACCCAAGAGGGGATCTATCCCCATATTCCCCTATTTCTTTAAATACGATAGTGTATATATTTATATATACAGTTAATATATTGAAATTTTAAAAAAATTACCTATTTTTCATATACACATATAATGATATAAATTTGATTGTTTTAATTTTATCAACATTGTTTTAAATCTGCAATAATTGAAATATATTTAAAAATAATATTGAAGAACTTCGTAAATTTAAACTTTAAAAATCAACACTTTTATAACTCACAATTTTTAATGTTAATATTTAGAATCTATATTATATTTTTTGCTTATAAACGACTGAATTTTGTTTTTTTTTCTAAGTACAATAATATGTCTATACGCATATTATATATTAATTATATCCTTATTTTTTTCTCAATATTTTTAACGTTAAGTATAGGTAATTCAATTGAAATCGATATTGTATTCATGTATTATATATTATATACAGTTTTGTTAGATTTTAGGTTTCTATATATTAATATATTAGGTATCTATAGTACATATTATCTAAGTATACCTTATATCCCCATTATATCTGCCCATCTGTCCATGAATTTCGTTGACTTGGTTATACTAATATGAAAATGTATTGCTTTTCTTGATTATAATAACTCGTAATATAAAATGTATAATTTGTTCTTTACATGTTATATTTGTAATTGCATTTTTGGTGTTTAATTTTCACGTGTAAAAACACGTGAAGTTTTAAATAAAAACGTTTTTTAAATAAACAAATTATTTTAAAACATTGATATAGAATGAGTTTATGGTTTTTATTTAATGAATTAACTCAAAAAGTCGTATAGAAACCGATAATTCAGCACGCTTAAACTTATTTTATATAGTATTCAATATATAATATATATTTATCTATTTATGTGTTTTCATAAAATTTGTTTTCAATATTTCAACAAATTTGTTATTTGAAATGAGAATAAGATATTTACGAGAAAATTCGTAGAAAACCACACCACTATCTCTGAGTGTCAGCGAAAGTTTTTAGCATGTTTAATGTTCAGCTGACGTATAGTTTTAGTCTGGGAAGAGTACATATGACAAATGTCAAATTATAAGTTTTGATGTTAATATTTATGCACATATAATAACAGTTTACTCATTGTAGGTGACGATTTATAAATAATCAAGTAAAAATTATATTAAATAGGTACGAATCTAAAATATTATACGATTTTACTTTCTCAAATATCTTAAAAAAAAAAAAAAAATAATAATAAAATAAGTAAAACTACAATCTAAATCAATAGAATTCGAATTATTTTACTAAAATGTACATAGGTTGTTTTCCCCTTTATATATTAAAATCGGTAATTTTTTCGAATAAAAGTTATAATGCGAATCATTGTTAATTAATGTTAAAACATTACAGTGTTTTTATTCGTACATAAAATTATAATAAATTGGATATACGCGTATACTATATACGGTGTTTCTACTATATTATCTCTTTAATCGTATAATGGATTTTTTAAATTATGAATTATGACGATACGAAAATCAAATAAAAATAACGCAAACACGTCAAATGAAAATTGTTGATGTTACGTATTATATAATGCTGCAATGTTCATTACCTACGGCTCACAATATCATAGGAAGCAACACATGAACATTTTGAATGGCGAAAAAATGGGGATCGGAGAGGTGGTTATAAATCATGTCGTCCTGTAAACGTTTTGACAACATATAAAAAAAATATATCGAATGTGGAAATGTTTTTAAAACCCTGGAAAATAACACTTTCAAATATTCACGATTACTTTTTTTTTTTTTTTTTTTTTTTTTTTTTTTCTTATAACCATTTACAGATTATATTTCGTAGACATTTGCAAGTTAAAAACATTCACGATTTTATTTTAATGAACAAAAAGAAAAATGTATAATTAAAAATTGAAAAGACCGCATCGGAACAGTTATGAATGCGATCGTTGTTTTATTTTTATTTATAGCCTCATTTATACATTTTTTCCTAAAATTAAAAATGATTATTTTGAAAATGGTAAGTATATATATATAGCTTTACGGTAACAAAGAAATTTCAATAATTTCCAGAAACAGAAAAAGAGAGAAAAAGGTAAATATAGCAGTTTACAGTTTATAGGTATATAAATTATTTACAACATCATAATCGGAGAATATCTCAAAAGAATGACGAGGGTTTCTGGCGATAAAATATTAAAAAAATTTTTTATTCCATTTAGATGCTGAGAATTTCAAAATAGGTTATATTATTATACAGTATTATATTATGTTAAATCTGATATGATTGATTAAATTTTAAAGTTTTCACTGACACACATATATATATATATATATATATATATATATTGCGCCGCTACTTATATAATATACAGTTCTCTGAATATTAAATGAGTATAAAACGTCAAACTATTTATTGAAAATTCAAAATTATACGAACCGGCATCCGTATTAATATTTAAATACTAATAACATAATGGATATACACTGTATCTGTGACGGAATGGTAACACGACGCAGTTGGATATCGTCAAATTAAAACCGAAAAATATTTAAATTGTTTTGATTTATTTTTACATTTAATATTTTTTTAAAGTTCATTTAAACGCTAAACTCGAGAGACGCTTTTAATTACTGGACAACGCCATGTCGAATTCGGTCGAAATAATCTCCGCAACTTATATTGCACACACACAAAAAAAAATAAATAATAATAATAATAATAATAATAATAATAAACTATAAAAACTATAACTTCTCAAAAAAAAAAAAAAAAATAAAAATAAAATACTCTTCCCAAAGTGAAAATACAAATGAAACTTTCCTTTCTTTTCGTTTTTAATTCAAGCTTAGAATTAACATAACTTAAATCGAATATTCCATAATATTACATTTTCTTCGAGTTATTATTCAAATTAAATTCGTATACATTCGTAGCAATGTACGACATTACATTATAACGTAGACAAATCAAATAAAATTAATTTCACTCTCAACTTAACTTTACATAAATACTAGTTTAGAGTTTTTATTTTATACTCGATAAAAGTTCCACACATAGTTCGTTTTGTTAAATTTGGGTTAGATAATGCTAGCATTTCCTATATTCCTATACCTACATTAGGTAGATATACGTATATTACATCAATGATGAATATTAGGTAATATATGTTACAATTCAAATTCGTATTTACAAGTATATACAATTTAATTTATAGTGTGTGTAAAACATCTTGGTTTGAAACAGAATTTATTTGTATTTGAATAACTGGATTTTTAGAAATGTTCACATGTTTATAAACTATTTTGGTATACTCAAACAAATTTCGAAACTTAAACTTTTTCAGTTTTTTTTTTTCAAAGGTAGAAAAATGTATATTTTACATCATATTTAGATAAATATTTATTTTTAAAAGTAATTTTTATTTATTGACAACGTGATTTTATATTTTAGGCTCAAAATTTACTAAACGGTAGTTTTATTTTAAGTTTAAACATAAACATTTTCGTTTTCGATTTTACCTATAGTTTTAAGTTTTTAAACATAAGTTCCATCGTATCGATACGTTATCATAGTTACTAGTGCATAGTTACCAGGGACATTTTTGATTTGTCAATGATTGTTCTTACATTTTCTTATTCATTTAGTTACTAGAGAGATAAAATATTTAAGATTCGTTGCTTTGATTACCAACAACAATAATACATACAATTTTCGTTAGTTTTAGGTTTCTGTACATAAGTATATATTAGGTTAAACAAATTGTTTACGTTATTATAGTTTATTGTTGGGAATTTAGCATGCTCGCATAGTGGGTGTTTCAATTTTTTTTGTTGGTATTTTTTTAATATTCGTTTTTAATTTATTACTATTTTTATTACCTACCTGAATATTCAAAATCATTAATATTGCTCTTTTTTTAAATTATTTTTGTCCATTTAATAAAATTTGGAAGGTAAATTATGATTTACATTTTTATTTACCTTGAGAGGAGTGATTACGGGTTAAAATATACGAGTACATATTTAATAAGTGAGTTATCCATAAGAATTAACATTTTCTAAATTGTGTTTTTTATAATTCACCGAAAAAATAGAATTATTATATTTTGCAAACAAAGTTAAAAAATATCCCGTATTATAATCATGAAAGTGATTTATATTATGACGCTTTAAAAAACACCCACTCCATATAATGGGCAATGGGGGACGCAATCGTACGATCAAAGAATCTAACATAATATAAAAAAATGGGTAGATATTACTCGTAATATGTAGTTGAAAATTTTCGAGTCTAAATATCATAAACTATTTCATATTTATTTTTTACTTCCTCAATTATTATTAACTATATTATTAACTAATTTATTCATTAATAGACATAACTAATTAATAATAATAAATTAGTTATTATATTTTGTTAACAAATTTTTGACGATTAAATGAATTATAAATTATGTTGGAATACAGACATGAACCAAAACACTTTTAAAAAGCATTAAATAATAATAATAATAATAATAATAATATTATATTATATAGGTATATTAGATATATTATTATATAGGTAATATAATAAATAAAAAGCGAATATGACTTTAAAACGTTAAAATGTTACTTAAACAAAAATTGAATTATTTTTATAATACAGATAAATGAAGTATATATGTAAAAAAATTACGAATTTGATAAATTTAGACAAAAATAGACGTATGAACTGTTTATTTGTATTTTATGCTATGAAAAATATACGTTCTGCTTGTTTTTGAATAATATTTCTCCAAGACTAAGACACTAGAACAAAAACTGTTATTAAAAAAAAAATATATATAGACATTTATATTAACTAATTTATCAATTAACATTAATTTATATTATTCACTTTCTAATGTCAGTAAATATTCAAACCTGAAATATAAGAACATCATAAGGACATATAATGCAAAACTAAAAAAAAAAAAAAATACAACTATATAATCAAGATAATTAGGTAATTATACAAAATAGTGATCTTCGCACTATTGAGTTATCTATAAATTTAAATAAATAATATAAATAACAAACAATTCGTTAAAAAAACTGCTCCATTTTAAAATGCAGTCGAACAATTTAAAACCCAACAACGGTTTGTGAATAATTAATGATAAAGCTCATGAATATTTCTTTTCGATGTGGCCAACAAGTCAAGAAAAAAAAAATAAAAAAAGAATGATTAACATTAGGCCAAATGGCATTACAAAAGTCGTAATATTGTACATTGCGGTGTACTCGTATACTGTGAGGGGTGGAAGTAATGAAATGATTTCCATGTGGTACAGATGAATATGAATATTATTTTGAAAAGAGGGAGAGAGGAAGAGAGAGAGAGAGAGAGAGAGATAGAGAGAGAGAGAGAGAAATAGAGAGAGAACATAATTAAATTCCCACTATGTGTATTTTGCTGTCATTTTTATGACATGATTATAGAAAATAGAAAATGAAAATACGAAAATCAGTCTCGAGTGCTAAAAAGCAGAGCAGTGTACTCACAAGAGCTGATGTAGAAAAAAGATGCCCAAGCTTGTGCCGTGAAGCCTTATATAACCTCATCTGTTATCTCCATCTAGTTGTATGGAAAACGTACTGAAAAGACAATACGGTTTTATGTCAAAATAATAGCTGTTGGCTTGATTATTAATGTGATCTACTCCTGTTTGTGTATTGTAAGTTCTTTGTCTTATATATTTTATATGCTATAAGCAGGTAAGTAGGTACCTTGTTACATTCAATATATTACACATATACTCGTAGATAATTTTCAGATCGACAGTGATTGACCAATAGCCAAAATAAATAAATAAACTGTCCTAAAATATTACAATGATTATCATGAATTTATGATTAATTATAATTTGACATAATTTTAGGTATTCAACCTGTAAATAGAGACGATTTGAAAGAGTAAATGGTTTTTTTTTAAGTGTAAAAATCATTGTGAATTATATGAATGTTTATATTTTTACTTGTACTGTTATATTTGCTTACATAAATTCGTGTCGGAATCTTGCAAATTATTACTACGGTCGTACATAAAACAACATCGGTTATAAAACAGTGAACCTTTTATACGCATAGCTCCGAAATAGCCACGAAGGCGTAGTCGGAGGAGATATATATACAATTTCATGACGACTTTATATATTCCGACAGAAATCGGAGCACTGGAGTCCATCCGGTGGAACCCTCGTTATAGTTTCGATTCGCGTATAGAAACCGAATTATGTCGATATTTTTATACTACTATAGAGTATAGGTATATACAATATGACCGGGAAACTGGTAACACTGCCGATGAAGTGGGTGGAACATATATTATATAAAGTCTTAGGTACTTACTTGGATGGTCATTAAAGACGTGAGTGATTTAATGGCTGACGGAGGCAGTCAAAATGTACACAGACTACATATAGTACGATTTTTCTTCACTCTCGGACCGCTGTATCGCTCGACTTAACGGCGGAAACGCAATTTTTACAGTGTCGGTCGTGATGCGAATAATAATATACCGTACGAGTATTATATGTAGCGTACATGACAGATCACGTGAACGCGCGGGTCGTTTCCACACACAAAATAATAATTATTGTAATTAAAACAACAACAACAATAAAAATGTGAATATTTAACGACACATTGTTGTTGTAACGCATTCAGGGCCATCTCGAAGATAGATTTTCGGGAGGTTGAAAATGTATAAAAAAAATTATATAATACTTCTCTTCAAAACATAAAATAAGCAAAAAAAAAAAAAAAGGTAATCAAATTTTACCCCATTTTGCCGAAGTATTCAAAATACTTCATAAACGTCAGTGATAAATAAAGAAAAAAAAAAAAGGGCCATTGACTTTTCTACTATTTGCCGACTGAACTTAAATTTGACAACTGAACTTGATTTTGCCGACTGCTTGGTGAAACACCCCCTCCCCAAGCTCCCCCCCCTCGAGACGGCCCTGTATGCGTCACGAAGGTGAATATTGTTGTCTTGTGGATAAATGGATTGAAATTTGACAAAAATAAATTATAAAGTAAGAAACTATTTAAAAAAAAGTATTGTTGATTAGTCTTTGTAAAAAAATAAATAATCGGCTGTGTTGTATAGGATTTGTTTAATATTTGTAAAAATTGTGTTAAAGCTTTTCAAGGGATCTGGTAATCGTTTTAAAACAGGCGTGTACTATTATTATAGCACAGAACGTAACAAAATCGTTAAACTGATAAAACGAATGTTATTTGTTTACGTTCCTCACATAGTCCAGAAGTATAGTTATCACGATGGAAAAATAACCGTTATCAAATACATTTGTTTGGGACCTCAGAGACATATCGTTCAAAATGAAGCCAACATGGCAGCTCTGTACTATATATTTCAAGGTCATATGACCGTTCCCGCTGAGAAAAATAGAATCGGTGACGTATGCCTGATTATAATTACTTAGGTTAAAGTATACAAGTTTAAATTCATGGAATCTATGGTTATAGTATGACATATTACGAGTAGAAAATCGGGGAATCAATCAAATAGGAGTTCTAACAATAACAGTTTAAATAATTTAAAACAATTCAATTAGAGTTGTGTATAGTATTTACATACAATACATAATTACCCGGCCTGGACTATTTCCCAATATTTGACTTTTACTTTAGATTTGCATAATATCGTATATAATTCAAGAATACGGCTAAAACATTTTTGACTTTTTACATAAGTAATGATTAAATTGAAAAAAATAAAGATCAATGGTTTAATAATAAAAAAAAAAGAAAGAAAAACCATTGGTTTCGCGGTTCATGATTTATTTTGCCAGATTATTTAGGTAAAATAAATAACATTTTGATGTTAACAAACCCAATCGTTTATATTGTATAAATATAGTACATAGTAAATACTTGAGTTTAGTTGTAATGTATATAAAAAGTATGTGAACATTGTGTACGAGCACAGGTAGCTTTTGGCGAAGGATTAAAGTGTTAAAAATGTACATGATATAATGAACCGGAATTAAACTGTTACCTCAAATAATAATAACAGTAGGTTACAGTAACGAAATTATTTTAATATAATCTTTTAATTTGTGAAAGTAATTTTCAAGATTATAAAATAGAAATGTCGAGTTTATTATTACACAATTTTCGGGGATCTACTTTCAGAGTTTTAGGGAGTAGCTTATAATCAAAAAGGTAAGCAATGAAATGAAAATATAATAAAAGTATTTGGATAACACGTACACGGGTAATTTACCTTTTTGGTTTTTGTTACGTATATTTTTCCATCTCTGAACTTACTTTACACGTAACTCCACCACCTCCTTGCAATTTTCTACAGTTATATCACAGCGTAACGACGAAATTTAGTAACATCTATCAAGACACACATACGCAATTCATTCCATTCCATTTCATTCACTATTGTATTTCTTGTATATGCTCACGCATGTATAAAACCGTCTTTAAATAAATAAAATATGAAAACAAATTTATAGCATTTTCAAGCCTTGCTTAAAATCCAATAAATTTTCATAGTATCAAATGGATTAGACTACTATTTTTATAAAACAATGTAATATACATTATGCTAAGAAAAATAATAAAGGGGGCTTATAATTTTTTTTAAAAGAGTTTTTTTTGTGTTTATTATAACATTATTCACATTAATGTTTGGAAATAATACATAATACATTAAAGGTACATTTATACATATAATATACTTATATGTATTTCCTTATATTACTTATAATATATTGTATATGTTACATAAGTCCGGTGACATCTTAAGAAAAATTAGTTTGGTTTCCTGCACCAAACTAATATTTTTTCTACAGTATTCAGAATTATGAGAAAATGTATGGAAATTGAAATTGAAATTTTTGAAAATTATGAAATGGCCATTTTGTTTGCTGTATAAAAAAATAACTTGATGAAGTTTTGCCCAATTTTATTATTTTTTTTTTTTGGAAAAAATCAATAGCAAAATGAGGTATTTTAATTAAAAAAAAATTAAGTCACATACAATTTTTTTTTTAAACGTATTTCATTAAATTGGAATATTTTTTTTTATAAATTATAAAGTTAAAAATTATATTTAAAAATATTGGCTTATTGTGAAGATATTGAGGGTTTTACGATGCTTAAGGGATTTATGTATCTATAGTATACTCACTGTATATATGAGTATAAATATTATGAAACTTAAATTAAACTACATCAGTTTGCTATTTACTATAATTTTTAAGTATTGTCTGATGAATAATCATTATATATTTAGTTATTTTATTATATAAAATAATTATATTATAAATAATATAGTTTTTTATAATTAAACTAAGATTTCAGGTGTAAGGGAATATTGTAAAAAAAAGAGTGCAGTAAAAAAGATGTTAGTTGAAACAAAGAGGTTATATTGACATTGACTATAAAGTGCCTCAGTCTAATTAAAAGGTCAAATTTCACCCACGTTTAAATATTTAATCATGGTTAAAAAAAGGAAATCATAAAGCTAAAAAATAAATTTTTTTTCCAGGGAAGGTGGTGTTACCCGTTAACTGTGTGTGTGTGTGTGTGAAACAATTGCAAACATTTTTCTTCATTAATGTAAAATTATTCAAATGTAATAACTTGCCTTGTTTTCATATTTATTTTTTTTATTAAAAACCTCTAATTCATACTACTTAAAATTTAATTATACGGGTAACGTTATTTCATTTTACTAATAAAAAATCTCCAAGTTTATAATATAAAATAAAATAAATAAATATATTGAAATAATTATTATGATAACTGAGGTTTTTAATTTTATTAATTATATATTATATTATTTTAATGACTTGAAATTATATTGGTTTTATAACGACTGTATAATATACGTGCATAAAAATTACATCGTATTTTGTAGAAAGACAATTTTGAAACCCTTTTAATTTAAAATTTAAAATTAAAATATTATATTATTACACGTAAGTATAATTTATTTCCATTGTATCCAAAATCAAATAAAATAATGTATTTTAAACAATATTGTTTGGTTTATTTTTTGTATTATATTTTAGGGTTAAAAAAAAATGATAGAATTGTTGAGAATATCATATATGTTTTTACCTAATATAGTATATAGTATAGATTACTAAAAGCTTTAAATTGTTTAAATTAAACAAATGTCTTATATTATGTACTTAAAAGTATTTAAAACACTGTCAAGTATTTTGGAAATTCTTAGATATTAGCTTATAACTATTTTGAACCTATCATGTTGCACATGCAATTTAATAAATTATTATATAAATAAATTATATTCATTAAAATAATAAATATAAAAGATATAATTAATATATAATTTTAAAGTATAGATATACATTTGTGTTTTATTGAGTTTCATGCTGTACCTATAAGTATATGATCACATTTCGTACAAACTAACCTTATAATATTATGTTTTTAAATCTCAGATTATGACTTATTAATTGGACAATATATTGTAGTTAATTTTTATTCGCGTTTGTCATTTTTTTTATGTTTAAAATAAATGTGAATGTGTCAATTGTGATTTATTTATTTATAAAGAAAAATGTGTATGTCTATGGTTGAATAATACATAAGCCACGATGTTAACCGATGTCTGACGAAATAAAAATCAAAGATGACCTGTTGGATTTCCACCAGAAATCCAATTATCCGATTTATTCTATTGAATAGTGTGTTTATTCTGTCGAAAACATAAGGATAAAAAAAATTGTCAGTGTTGTTATACCCATGACTTCAATATGTTATGTGTACGTAAATAAAAAATATATCGACATTTCATAAATATTAATTAAAATATGTACACGTTTTATAAACGACGATTAACATTCTGAGTAAAAAAAAAAACACCGGTGAATACAAAAAAGCTATCATTGTAAACGAAACGTCGCGTTATATTGTCACAAAAATGATATAAAAGCTATCGATTAACATTGATAATATGGCTGTAAAAAATATGCCAAACTCTATTAATATAAATAAAGCTAAACTACACGTGTAGTTAATGAAAAATTACCCTTTTTATAACATCAAACAAAATTCACTATTTTCAGATATTTTAAATTACATAATAATTAATACATTTCATTTTTCGCATAAAATTCTTGTTAAATATTTAAATAATGTATAAGTATTTATTTTTATTTTTGTATAAAATTTAATATATGAGATATTGTAGCGATCTGGCTTGCAAATTTCGGAGATATATGTATTTGCAAATCAGGTACAAATAACATTTTCGAGTAACACTTTCAAGATTCTGGCGAAACGTAGTGGGCTACATGAAGTTGACCCACGTACAGATTTTTTGACGTTTCTTGGAAATGGAATAATTTGCATATTTCGGAAATAGACTTGAAAAATCTTGAAAATTGTATGTACTTGTAAAATATTGGTATTGATTTGAAATCTATCTAAGTATGTTTAGAAAAAGGAGTTAAATTTTTTTCATGAATATATATTTAAAATCATATCGTACAAATATTAATAACGAATTTATTTATGATTAAATATATCTGGATTTATTTGTATAAAAATTTAACTTATTTTGAGTTAATTACACGTAGTACCTATAATTATATACCTAGATATATATCTTAAATATTGTAGTTTTGAAATATCAATAATAAATATTAAAAGATAGTCAAGTCAATGTACACGAAAGAACGTTTGTATATTTTTGTCAAAATTTATCATGTGGTTTTTAGTCTAAGTAAAAAGACTTCAATATAGTGTTCAGTAGAAATAATTTGGTTAAAAATCCGGGAAGATTTCGATCGGAAACCGTAAATGGTAAAATTTTAACAGTAAAAAGACTTCAATATAGTGTTCAGTAGAAATAATTTGGTTAAAAATCCGGGAAGATTTCGATCGGAAACCGTAAATGGTAAAATTTTAACAATTTTAAATTTACTGATATGATTCATTCAAAAACTCAATTGATAAAAAAAAATTCTACTTATGTTTTGAATTTTCTTTAAAAATTAATTTTGATAGTCTAAAATTTTTAATTTAATTGGTTTTGATTGTATTATAATTGGGTTTAAGTTTGATTTAAAAAAATTAATAAATACATATATTTTATAAGTATTTGCAGGTTCTTTTTTTTTTAGGTTTTACGGGCCATTTAGACTGTTGGCCACAAAAACTATTTCCTTCAACCACTGTCAAATATTCGCCTGCATTCCCCGACGTTGTCCATCCATCTTCTTCGCGGTCTTCCCTTTGTTCTCTTTCCCCTCATTATATCTGTCATTGCTCTTTTCAATATAATTCCGTCAGTCCGCCTTACATGGCCTACCCATTCTACCCTTATCCCTTTGATGAATTGGACCAGCTGGTATAGTTGGGCAATAGTTCTTATTTCCCATTTCTGTTTCATATTGAACATGGATCCATTCATTATCCTACAAACTTTCCTTTCAAATACACGTAGTTTTTCCTCATTACCACTCGTCGCTGCCCACGCATACGTCAATACAGATCGGATGTAACTTAGGTATAGCTGCTATTTTGTTTTCCTTGATAGCAGATTGGATTGAAAGAAGTTTATTAGCAGCGCCCAATCTGATAGTTACTTATCTATGTGTGTTCATTAGACTATTTAGGATAGTATAGAGTTACTTGTTCAAAGGTGTTATCTCCCACACGTGGGTTATTATGATCGGCCCTTTTCGTTCCATCATCATGCATTTCGTTTTTTGCTAAGCCAATACTTCTTCTTATATTTATCAGTTCCGCAACAGTTCTCTGAATCTCCTCTCGTGATTTTCCAATAATCATTATGTCATCTGCATATATTAATAAGAAGTTTTCTTCGTCAAGACTTAATATTTAAGTCTATGATATTTTTTTTTATTACACTCTCTAGTGCCATATTGAAAATAACTGGCGATATACCATACCCTTGTTTAAATCCGCTATTAATCATAAACGAAGATGATATCTCATTGTTCACGTTGATTGGTCTTCGTGTTACACAGTTGTTTAATGTCGATTAGTTTAATTGGTAAACCAAAGTCTAAGAATTTTCTATGCTATTATAGGCTTGTTTGTAGTCTACAAATACCATATGTAAATCTTTCGTGAACTCATATATTTTTTCAATAATTCGTTTTATGAATAATATGTGATCAGTGATTGATTTATTTATTCCTGAATCCACTTTGGTAGGTAGTTACCTAATATTTTGTCTGCATATATTTGTAATCTTTTAAGTAGAATTAATACCTTATATTCAGTATTCAGTAGTGTTATTCCTCTATAATCCTTAACTTTTTTCTATTGCCCTTTTTGAAAATTAGACATATCAGTGATTCATTCTAGCTTTGGCGTATCTTTTCTTTTGATCATATCTGTTAAATTAGAGGTTATGTAATTTTCGTTTTAGATTTCAACCTATTAACTTTAATAGTTCAGCTACAATTTTATCTTTTACTGGTGACTAATATTATTTTTTAGAATCTGGATTGCATATTGCACCTCTTTTAAGCAAAGATTTAATACTTCTGGTTTTGCTATATAACATATAGTATAATCTTGTTCATCTACTTCCATTATTGAGTTTCTGTTAAGGAGTTTTTCAAAGTAAATTCTGAATTTTTCGGTAATATTTTCTGGTACTGTAATCAGAATACTACTATTATCTTCTATAATTTGTATAGTTGGTAAAAATCTATTTTTGATCTCTTTGCAATGCTCGAAGAATTGCAGTCTTCTAACTACTATTTTTCTGCTACTCTCTTTTCTTTTTTTATTAATGTAGTTACTTCTCTTCATTTTTGTTCAAAGTCCCTTATAATGTATATAGTGCATAGATTACTTTGGTTCTAATGTTATTATGTTCTCTGATTGCTTTCTTATATTTATCATTACATAATTTCTTAGTTTTCTTTCTTTGTACGAATAATTGTCCGAGTCTGTGTCTACTCTTTTGTAGCTTTTGATGTTTTTAGTAATTGTCTTATATTTATTTTCTATATAAAAATTATAAATTTGGCTATTAAATCTGCTTCCTGGCAATAACCTTGTTTCTATATGGGTATTTTTTATGGATACTGTTTATTACCATATTTTACTTTTTGAACTTTAATTTTATTCCTTTATCATTCTATCGATCTGTGTTTTACAATCGACGACTTATATACATCTTATTTTTCTACTCGTAATCTCCCAATATTAATTTAATGTAATGACCTGGATATATTTTATATCGTATATATTTTATTCTAATTAATTTTAAAAAGGTTTTTTTTGTTCCTTCATTTCCAGATTCCGCCGGTGTATATGCATAAATCACAATCACGTCTCGGTGATTCATATTGATTCAGATGTAACATATTTGATTATTTATAGCCTTAAATTGTTTAATCCGTGGTATAGACTATCATGCACGAGGAAACCCACAATGTTTTCATGTTATTGTTGTTATATCACCATAAAATGATGTCATGTTACCAAATGGTATACATCCTTCTGCTTGCCATCTCGTTTCTTGCAGAGATACTATATTTATCTTGTACTTATATTTTGCATTGACTAGTGTACCAAGCACTCCTGCTTTAAATTAAGTTTTAACAATCCATGTACCAATCTTAAATCCTTTTAGTCCAGGCTGTTTCTATTGTTGTTGAGGCTTAAGTTTTGGTTTCTTAACAACACTTTTTTTTTTTTTTTAATGTGTTGATATTTTTCACTACAAATATTTTATATTTTTTATATTTTAATATTTTATATTATATATTGAAATCAAAATATATACCTATATACCTAAAATAGAAATTAAATGTTTTTATTAAAAAAAAAAAAAAAAAAAAATTTACAAGTCGGTACATAATTAAACGTTTGATTTTGTACAAGTAATTTAATCTCTTTTTTGCGAGAATATTATTATACATTTTTTCCGGACAGGAAACCAATTGAATTATAAATTACTTATTTTTAATGGGTATATCTATATTATTTATCTCGGTACATAAAGTATTTTAGTCTTTAAATCAATTTCTTTTTGAATTTTATTTAAAAAATGGGTTGTAATTATTGTGCTGGAGGTCTTATTTTAAAATAATATACATATATACGAGTATAATAAGTATTTCGCTTTGCCATTCGATGTACATACATTGAATCTACATATGTTTGACTCCCAAACTTTTGTTATATCAATAATGGCTGTATATATAATGTATTTTGATTTACAGAAGATATAGCAATAAATACATTTTAAACTAAGAATCTCGTCTATTTTATAGTCAGTCTTGCACGTATATTATAAAACCATATTTTATCGTAAATATTTACATTACCTACATAATGCATCCGTTATTGGTTTTAGACCGCGGTTAAACACACTTCAAAGTCATAGCTGGATATATTTTATACCGGGAATGGTAAAATTTTAGTTTTTCATTGAATATTTAATTATTTTCAACATTATATTTAATAATTATAGTGAAATAGGTATAGTAAAATACAATATGTATGTACAGTTTGTATGTATGTATGTATGTATGTATGTATGTATGTATGTATGTATGTATGTATGTATGTATATTATGTATTGTATATAAATATATAATTATGTAATGGAGTTATATATATATTTATTACACCGAACTCGGTTTAGAATCGTTTTATAGAAAAAAATGACTTTCAACTTTAATAAATTCACCACCAGTATTCTTGTATTTCACCATGCAACGGGCGAAGTGTTTTTACCCTCTACTGGTTTTCTAAAAATTTATCTGTGAAAATAAATTTCCATACAGATCAGAAAAGTTTCATCTAATTTCTCCTATGTCTTTGATTTATTTTCGATAATTTAAAAATTATCTGTATTATATACATTAACTATGCAAAACTCGTGTACGGTTTCATCTGTTAATTGCTGCAATGGATATAGTGAGCGTTTTTCCGCTTTTCATTTTAGCATTCCCGTTAAAAGGGAGATAGAAGAAGTTAATTTCAAAAAATACATACCTAATTCAATCTTCAAACCAATACTAAAAAAAAATCCCAACTTCATTACTATATACTACGCTGTAAATTAGGTGTAATTAATAAATGTAGTAAAAACCGTTGTTTTTTTTTATCGAATTTAGAGTGAGTTCTCGATTTATAAATTAAATTAATTGATTTTGAATATATATATATATTATACTATACGAGTATACATTATACGTAAAGCGGCCGATGAGCAAATTAAAACTCGAGTGCATGGAAATTTCGATTAGTTTAATAAACCCCGATTAAATTCTTTACGGGTTTTTTACTCTCTTGAAAATTTCGTCTAGAAAATTGAAAACATTAACATTTTTACAACGTTCGCAGAAAAAATCTGTGGAAATATTTCATAAAAAATACTGGTATATCATTTTTAAATATTGTGTGTAAAATATTTTATGTTTATTTTATAGAAAAATATTTTGAAAATATATGAATATCAAATAGTACAGCGAAATCAAAAAGAAATTATGTATGGTATTTATTGATCTAGAGAAGGCTTATGATAGGGTTCCTAGGGAGATCTTAAAGTGGGCATTAATGAAAAAAGGATTACCAAAGGTGTATGTGAACATAATTGAAGATATGTATGAAGGGG
>JAIPRL010002831.1:0-53955 GCA_025469235.1 Pemphigus obesinymphae | reverse complement strand
TCTGTCTCTCTCTATCACACGTGTAACATAGCATTTTAGACATTTTTTTGTTCAAACCTACCGATGGACCTATTGATGCGATAAGGATTCTGAAAACTGATCTGAATTCGTCATGAAATCTACATACCAGATCTACTTTGCCACATTTTTGATTTTATCCTCGTAAGTTCCTTTAAAATTGAGTTAATATAATTAAACTTTCAAAAATTGACATATTCAATTTTTGTGAAAATCGAGGGGCTAAATTTGAAAAAGCAGGAAAGTCGTTTTCAAGTAAATTTTACGACAAATTCAGATCAGTTTTCAGAATTCTTATCGCGGAAATTAATTTTATAGTATTATTCGAGAATATAAGTAGGTACCTAGGTATATTATAAAATCAATAGTGCCTACCTAATAATAATAATAATAGGGTTAGTAATAATTTAATTAATATATTACGCAGTTTGGTGAGTGAAAATATGTACAGAGACCAAGTCTAAAAGTATATAAGTTTTTAATCGTTCCAATATATCAGCTATATATTATAGTATACCTACCTATTATAGGTATATATAGTAGCATTGATTATAATATATTATACATAATCAATGATAGCAGGACGTGCCACCCCGCGACTGTACATTTATTTAATTTATAGACGCGTGTTAATTATTTTATAATGTTATATTATTATAAATATAAGCGAGTATCTCTATATATATATATATAAACGTATATTAATTACCTATATTAATATTTTCTCGCAATATCGTTTGCGTACGTATCGTTATCATTATTATTGCGCGATAAGAAAAATCGATTTTTAATCGCTGGCCACTTGTAGTGGGTCCTCCCGGAAAATCGATTTTCGGCTATTGCACATATATATTGTATAGGCAGGTATACGGATTCCAGCCGCGCGCGCCAAGCAAACTTTCTGCCGAGCAACAACACGCGCGTTATTATTATTATTATTATTATTCACGCACACGCGCGTACAACACACCTCTGCTCGTATAGGTATATTATACGATAATATTATAATATTATTACAATACGCGCACGATCCGACGCCGGTTAGTCAACCGAAATCGTTCCGCCGTCGAGACCGCGTCTCAGATTTGGTCCGCCTGCACTCGTCAGCCCGTAAAACTGTGTACCGACGCCATGTCGAGAAACTACGACGATTCGGCGGATATTAGCAGCAACGCCCGGCCGTCCGTCCAAGTGGACAGCCCGAACGTCCAATACGGCAAAGAATACATCCAATCCACCGTCGACTATCCCGTCAATTACGCCGTAGACCAAGGCAACACGATCGTGGTAAATTTTCAACGTACCTACCTATATATTGTTTAATGTTGATTGAGAGAAAAAAATAAAATTGTATTGCAAGTCGAACACGCCGCGGGCGTATTTACCTATACCTATATATGGTACGTGTAATAATATACGAACACACGGTCAAGCCCTGCAGTACCGTCCCGAAGAAATTTTTTTTTTTTTTTTGGTGGGGGGGATGAAAATGTAAAAAAAAATTATATAATACCTACTTCTCTTCAAAACATAAAATAAGCGGAAAAAAAGTAATCAACTTTTTTCCCCATTTTGCCGACTACAATTTTTAATAATATTTATATAGGTAATTTGCTGACTTAAAATTTCAAAATACTTCATAAACGTGAGTGAAAAAAAAAAAAAAAAAACATCGACTTTTTCTACTATTTACCCGACTGAACTTAAACTTGCAAACTGAACTTCATTTTGCCGACTGCTTTCCGAGACGGGAGTGAGACACCCCCCCCCCGCGACCCCCTCTGGACGGCCATGGACCAGACCCTCCTGAAATTGTGAAAAGATTGTTAAATTGTATATAGGTAATTACCGATATTCCTAAAATCCTAAAATTCCTGAAAAATGTATAAATTTTAGTGGGGATTGCCTATGGCATCTATATAAATAATAAAAACCATCAACTCAATTTTGGTTTCCCCCAAAAAATTAAATACTAGAGCCGCCACTGCTACAGCTATTTTATATAGGTTTTTTACAGGCAAATTTACACAAATTAACTTTTTTTTTTTCATAGTGATTTCTTAATTTAAAGAAAAATATTAAAATTTTGAGCACGCCACTGATACTTATATGTGTAGTATACTCGTATGTTGCAATTAGAGCCAGGGCCGTCGTAAAGAATTTTTTTTTTGGAGGTGGGGAGGTAAAAATGTGAAAAAATTAATATAAGTACTTCTCTTCAAAACATAAAATAAGCAAAAAAACTAACTTTTTTTTCTCATTTCACCGACTAAAACCCTAATAATTTATAGTTTGCCGATTTAAAACTCCGGTAAAAATACTTCATTGCTGCATAATTTCCAGACAAAATTCCAAAATACTTAATTTAAAGCGTGAATAAGCGACTTTTTCTACTACGTATTTGCCGATTGAACTTAACCCCCCCCCCCACCATCGAGACGATAATGATCATGATAAACACAAAATTTAAAGACTGCCTATTTGTTTTTGGTAATCGGGGCCGTTCCGAGGGGGTGAAACTCCTTCCATACATTAGGGAATAAGTCAGCAATTAGTACGTACTTAAGGTTTGTGTGGTGGTCGGTAAACTATTGAAAAATACTATATGACCTTCTTCTTTTTGCTTATTTTTTTATATTCAGAAAAGTAAAAGTCGGTAAATTAATGCGAGTCTTACCCCCCTACTCTTATTAATATTTCTTTGGGACGACCGCCTTTTAATAATGAGTTATATTTTTACCGTACCTACCATATTATAATATAGTAACTTTATAGAATCAATATTTCTATTCCTTATTTATAAAAGACCGTGACTATTATTATGATGAAATAAATAATAAATATAGTATATCAATACATATGAATAGTATAATATCAAGTGCGATAGCGTACCTACTTGAAAATTAATTTCATACGAAAAATCCAAAAAAGTCTAAAAATGACCTGTAGGTATATTATATACAGTGGCGTAGGCGAAGGGGGCAGAGGATAACGTTTCTCCCCCCCCCCCAGGTATAAAAAAGTTATACTTTTGTCCCCTCGGATAAAATAAACAATCATTGTAAACATGCATAATTAATGTGCAACATACGAGTATAATAATAAATAATACTCAAAGGTTACATTTTTGTAATCTATAAATTATTATCATTCTCCTATAATATACCAATTATATTATTTGAATTATTAATTTTTTTCATGTCATGCTGTACCTATTAATATTTTCCAATTACTATTATAGCGCTCTGAATAATAATAACAATAATATTAGTAATAACCAAAAAGTATTATCTCAAAATAATTCTATAAATCGTACAATCTTATAGGGTAATGAAATAACGAGTAAAATAATAATAATAATAATCATATACCTAATAGGATAGAAAAATTATCGTGCATTTTATCAACATCCAAAAATAAATATACCTATACGAGTTTTTATAATTGCCGCTTCTAAGTCAGTCGTGGACTTAGTTTACTTCCATCAAAAATATATGAAAAAGTACATTATTTTTATTTTTATGTTGTTCTTTTATTGTATATAAATATAGGCCTTAAATGTTTGCCCCCCCCCAAGTGAAAAATAGTTCCTGCGCCACTGTGTATATATGCTGATCAAATTTGCTACCGGTAAATGAATACAAAATACAAATGCACCGATCTTCTGGTCGAAAATTTGTTCACTGTATAAAAAATCAATAAATAAAAACATCATTATAAAAAAACTATAACTTGCTCACACCGCTCAAAATCTAAAAGATTAGTACAGTCCTATAACTTTTTCTTCTGCTCGTCTTTGCTTTATCTCCCAACCATTTGAGGTTGGCTTCCACTTAACTTAAAATATTGCAATCGACTTCGGGTTTATTTAAAAATGTAGTTCTACAGATATTCTATTGGCGGAAAAATTCAGAATATCCCCGACTTTCTCATTTGCCACGATCGTCCAACCATTTAAAAAATTAAAAGGACATGATCCAAAAGTTTTTGAATCCTGCATGAATATTACAATTTTTAAATAAAAAAAGTTTGCATATTATACGGCGCCGTCCGAAATTTGTGAATTACTGTTCTTTAATATATTGCCATCGATATTTAGGATATTTTTAAAAACATTTTATAAAATATATTATACTTATATATTTATTAGGCGTATAATATACGAACTTGGGCCAAAATTTACATAGGTGCTGCTCGAAACCTATACGAATCACCTAATTAATATTTTTTTTTAATTACCTATTGCTATAGCCTATAAGGTAGATCCAATTTATTTTTTGCAAATATTATTATTATGTTATATTATATGTTGATAATCGGGGAAAAACCCCGATTTTCATCTTCATATTACCCGTTTTTTGAATAAAATATTTAAATAGTAAAATAATAAAAATAAATATTAAGAGAAAATTACCATTTTCTGTAGTTTTTCTTACGCCTTTAGTGAAAAAGCAAAAAATCGTAAAATTACTTCTTCAAAATACCTTCTTGATCAAATTTGCTACCGCCTACTTGAAAGTTATTATGTACATAATATTATATATTATACCTAAAGGTCGTCTAGTCGAAAAGTAAAGTTGTTCTCAGGAAAAAATAATAAACATTGTTGCAAAACCAATAGAGATCCCTAGCTATCGTTCCGCTCAAAATTTAAAAATGAAATGACCAACCTATCTACTTACCTACATATATATATACTCGTATATATACATCAATCATCATTTCAATATATTTTGTAAATTCAAAAACATCCGGGAAATCGATTGGATTGGGTAAATTGGAAATTTTAAAAGTTGTATTATTATTTGGTATTTGAAAGTAATCGTCGCATTTAAAAATGTTTCAAAATTTCTAATATAAAAGCTCGGTTTATCAAGGTGTTTTAAAAAATGGAAATTTAAAAACAACATTTTATACTCGAATTTCCTCCGTTAAAAGTTATAACAGTAATCGATATTAAATATTTTATATTTTAGTAGCGGAAATTATTTATTATATAGTAAGTAGGTATAAGGTTACCTATTAAAGTAATTCTTTAATTATCACGAAACGATAAATATATGTATTGTGACAAAATTACACTTCAGTTCTGTCACGACATAATTGACTTTTGGTGACATTGTGGTGATTAAATCATCGATCTTGTAAATTTACCAAACTGTATTATTTTAAATTTAAAAACTATATCGATATTAATAAAATAATGGGATAAATCGGTCAGAGCCGAAGCAAGGGCTTGGCGAAACTGGTCCAAGCCAAGGGCGCAAAAATCGAAATTCAGTTATATCTATCCCTAAATTTCTAAGATTGAGGGGGTGAAAATTCGACGGGCAAAACCTTATACAAGTAAATTGATGACTTTTTTTTTTTTTTGCTTATTGACTAGATTTTTAAGGAATACCGCGGGGGAACAACTCCGAAAAATTGATGACTTTTACTTCCTATTGTTACCAATTTAGGGGCGGAAATTCGGTTCTTTATCGAATCTTGAGCTACGGCTTTGCAGTCGGTGCCCGGTGGGTATGGTGTAGGTACGGGAGGCGATTCGGGTAAAAAAATAAAAAAAGGTAATAGGTATCAAATACCTATCATTGTATAGAGCAAATTTTATAGGTCACGGATTTCAACTTATTTTGTGGTTTGAAATATATATAGGTATATTGTATATTGTAGAATACTGTAAAAATTAACACAAAAATGATGTATTTTATTTTAAATAATAATTACAATATAGATGGAAAAAATCATGATTAAAATAAAATTCAGATATAGAGGATGAAATTGATTCTTTGATATTAATTAAGCTAATAATGTATAAAAGTTGTTTCACTTATTTTGCACAGCTTCACTTCAAAAAATTTTTCTAAATGTATATAGGTAGGTATTACCTATAGGACTATAAAAATAACAATCCGCATCAAATTGTAGCGTGAAACGGCCGTTCTCAAAATTAAAGTTAATAAAAACCAAACTTGGAATAACAATGTATCAATTAAAGACCTGTAAGAGACGGGCCGGCCCGGTCCAGTCCTTAAAAAGCTCGGCTCTTACTGAAATTGGACCGGGACGGGCCTTAGAAAAAAAAGAAAGAACCGGACCGGGCTTTTTTAAAATCTTAGCTTTTTGTTCGGACCGGGCCTGGGCTTTTTTTTTGGTATAATTTTTCGATCTGAGCAGGATCGAGTATGGACTTTTTTTTAAAAATAATAACAATAGCAATGTATTTGTTAAGTAGATATAAACTATAAATCAAACTTAACCCCTTTAAAACAAAGAGTATGATGTCATCTTAAATTTGTCTTGGGCCGAGCAAGGAAAAATTGTTAACAATTTTTTTTTTAGACCGGACTTTGCTTTAAAAAAAAATCCTTGGACCGAACCGTGCTTTTTAAGAGCTTATCTTTTTTCGGACCGGACAGAGTTTGGGCTTTTTTTTTACATTATTCGGACCGAACCAAGCTTAAGAAAAAAAAATCTTTGGATTGGGCCGGGCTTTTTAAACGCTTAGCATTTTATCGGGACGGGACTTTTTTTATAAAATTTTTTGGACCTTGTAGGTCTATATAGTATTAATATAGATTGGAAAAAATAGTAGGTACAACTAAGTTTTGAAGCTGATGACATACCTATCGATAAGGAAAAGATAATCGATATATTATTTGAAATCTAAAGCAGATCTACACAGTTCACAAAATTACTTTATTGGTATTATCTAATTCTTGAATTCTAACTACATTTTGTAATAAATTACATTATATTGTATAATAAATTAACTGTGTACAAATATATACTTAATTATCAAAAAATTATTAAAAATTCTGTATAAAATATATAAATATTGTATTTATTAGATTCTGAGTGTAATGGAGAATGTAGGTATATTTGTTTTATCATTTTTTTTTTTTTTTTTAATTAATTTTTTTGAATGTAGACATTTTTTTTTTTGGTAGGAATGAGTGAACGTTTTCAAATAAATAGCAAATTCGTTCAAATCGGTATTTCATTTTTTGATTTTCTAAGTAGTTTTCTTAAATTTAAAGAAAAACTATGACTACATCATTTTAACTAAATGAAAATATGATTTTACTTTCAGTGGCGTAATTTCAGGTTTTATTAGGCGGGAGCAAAATTTTGACCGGCCCCTTTACAAATAATAAATATTTAAAAACAAAAAATTAGCAAAAAAAAAAAAAGTCTTCACATTCTTTGCGATGTAGGTATACCCTTGCCGGTCCCCCTTCAAATTTTCCGATAGACTTTAAAAATTAGTCGGCCCCACATAAATTTTAGGGCCATCCTGCCCTCCCCCCCAGATGACGCCACTGTTTACTTTTGCATTCAATCATTTATTTATTTCAAATCAATCGAGTACCAAGCAAAGCGAATATTATAATATAATTTATTTATTTTCTAAATTATAAAATTGTACCGGTCTAAAAATTAAAAAATTATGTTATATTTTAGTTCCTCTACAATTGTATTTAGGTATGGGTACTTTAAAACAAATAAATCTATTTGTTTTTCAATTTGATCCAAGGTACTTCTCAGCTGATTATTTCAAGTATTGAATATTAATATATTAATACATACATTAACAAACATAGTTGTTAGTATAGTGAAAAAATTAGCTATTTGTATTTTTATTTATTTAAAGACACGTACCTATTTATACATTATACAGTATAAGTATTACTACCTTACAATCTAACTTACATATATAAATTAATATAAAATATTAATTAAATTATTAAATTAAATTAAATTAAAAATATATTTCTTAGCACGTTCTTATATTTATATACCTACCCAGAGCTGTCCCGAGGGAGAGGGTGTATCAACCCCTAACCTCGGAAAGTAGTCAGCAAATAATAGAAAGTCTATAGCTTTTTTTTTGCTTATTCACAAATTTTTTGCATTTTTCTGAATTTTAAGTCTGCAAACTATAAATTATTAGGATTTTAGTAGGCAAAATGGGAAAAAAAGTTGATTACCTTTTTTCCCCTTATTTTAAGTTTTGAAGAGAAGTATTATATTATTCCCTCCCCTCCCAAAAAAAATCTATCTTAAAGATGTTTCTATACCTACATATACATAATAGTAAAAACCGTTAGAAATGAATCTTAACTGATTAGCTATCTGTGCAAACTACTGAAAATAAAATTATTATATTTTTGTGAATATCATAATCTATAAAAAATCAAAATGAAATAAGAGATTATTGAATTTTTTTATTTTTAATCGTTTTATGTAAGATGATTACTACCAATAGATTTGAATATTTTTGTATACAAAATAGGGCAATCAATTTTTTGGGTAAAATAAACTTAAATTTAATGATTTTTTTAATGTAAAATTGGATTCAGGTATCATTGCATTCCAATTATAAATAATAATACAGACTAATTATTTTAGTTATATATAAGACTAGGGATTTCGCTAAATTTAGCAATCAGCTTTTTATTTGACAACATAGTTGAAAATGAAGAATGTGATAATTTTATGGATGTTTTCTACCATCGCTATTCACATATTTATTTAATAAAATAATTTGTGTTCCAACATTGTTTTTAAATATTATTCAAAAATGTATTGTGTAGATTCAGTCATAAAATATTGCTTTTTCATTTTGTTATTATAATCCTGTCTTCATTATTTATTAGCTATAGGTAATTAAGGCAATAATTATAAATAGTTATCTATAATCAGCAATTTCATTATCTATTTATGTAGGTACCTATGTATTTTCTGTTGTATAATTTATTTTAATTAATTAATTTAGATATAAATAGCACTTTTATTTTTGTTCATTTACATATATAACGTAAGTTTCTTGAAAAGTTTTGTGACTAGCATAATTTGTGTAATACCCATACATATTTCATATAATCTATACAATAAACTAACATATAAAGAATGTGTTACTATTATGATAAATAACCAAATATATTTTATAATATATCAACATTTAACCTATATTATTTTGTTTAGATTAAGCCCACTGTAACCAAAATTAAAATTAGAACAAAGAGAACAGTGCCTAAAACTGGATTAATGTTGGTGGGTTTGGGTGGTAATAATGGTACCACTTTAGCTGCTGGCATTTTTGCAAACAAATATGGTTATACATGGGAGACAAAGTCTGGCATCAGGTCTCCAAATTGGTATGGTTCAATAACACAATCATCTACACTACGTATCGGTATGGATGCATCTGGCAAAGATGTTTATGTGCCATTAAAAAGCTTAATACCCATGCTTAACCCCAATGACATAGAAATCGATGGTTGGGATATTTCGTCAATGGATTTAGGACAAGCTATGAAAAGAGCAAAAGTAATTGAGTGCTTTGTAATAATTTGCATTTAAAATTAATTGTTTTGAATTTTAATTTAGGTATTGGATATTACTTTGCAAAATAAAGTGATGAAACACATGTCCGAGATCAAACCACGACCATCAATTTATATTCCAGATTTCATAGCAGCTAATCAATCAGATCGCGCTGACAATATAATTAAAGCTGATAAAAAATCAGAAGCTCTAGATCAAATCAGGACAGATATACGACATTTTAAAAAATCTAAAGGATTGGATAAAGTTATTGTGTTATGGACTGCCAATACAGAGCGATTTAGTGAAGAGATTAAAGGACTTAATGACACATCAGATAATCTTCTTAAATCAATTTGTAAAAATGAATCAGAAATATCACCATCTACTTTATTCGCTGTTGCTTCTATTTTAGAAGGAGTAAGTTTCTTTTTTTATAGTTTTAAAAACCGTTATTAATTTTTACATTCAACAATTTCAGTGTACTTACATCAATGGGTCACCATCAAATACTTTTGTAAAAGGTGTAGTAGAATTAGCTGAGAAATGGAGTGTACATATTGCTGGAGATGATTTCAAATCAGGTCAAACAAAATTGAAGTCCGTACTTGTAGACTTTTTAATAACTGCTGGCATTAAACCCGTATCGATTGTGAGCTATAATCACTTAGGAAACAATGATGGGTACAATTTATCAGGACCAGAACAATTCCGTTCAAAAGAAATTTCTAAAAGCAATGTGGTAGATGATATGGTTCAGTCAAATAGTATCTTATACAAGCCAAATGAAAAACCGGACCACTGTGTTGTTATCAAGTATGTACCATATGTTGGCGATACCAAGAAGGCATTGGACGAATATACATCAGAAATATTCTTGAATGGACAAAATACATTAGTTATACATAACACATGTGAAGATTCACTATTAGCATCTCCACTTATATTGGATTTGGTTATACTGGCTGATGTCTTTAACAGAATTGAGATTGGATCAAACAATTCAGACTACACCCCTTTGCATCCAGTCTTCTCTGTGTTATCATACTTATTAAAAGCACCTATTGTACCAAGAGGTAAATTGCTATATATTAATAGTATAGTAAATAATATATCACCTAATTTAAAATAAAATAAACTGTAATAAACACTATTCTGTTTATAGGAGCGCCAATAGTTAATTCTCTTTTCCGACAGCGAGCGTGCATTGAAAATATACTCAGAGCATGTTTGGGATTACCAGCTGAAAACAACATGTTATTGGAGTACATGTTACCAGCCAAGGTTTTTGTGGATTTGAAAAACGAAAACCAGATAAACCAAACTTGTAAAAAAAATTAACAAAAGATAATTTTTTAATATATATAAATTAAAGACAGGAGTGTTAAAATAATTTGTAAACCTAAAAATTATCAATAGATGGAACGAAATGATCATAAAATGATTTAGTATAATTAATTGATAGATCTTGAGTACAAACAGGCAGTTGACCAATTTGCATGCCTGGAGAACCGGAATAATGAGCAAATGAAGGAACAACAGTATCGGGTGCGAGTACTGTGTTATCTCCAATCATACAGCAGTCTTTTAGTATACATCTTTTACCCTAAGAAAAAGAATAAAATATACTATTAACTAAATAATAACAGTGACAATACGATAATTAATTTATAACTTGTACACACTTACAATGACAACATTCTTTCCTATGTGTACATATGATCCAATGATAGCTGCTTGAATAACACTTTGTTCACCAATGTGTACATGATCCCCAATTTGAAGAGCAAAATAAGTAAATCTATAATATAAATTATTAAATATGTTAATGTGCATAGTGATAAATTACTAATACTAATACAATTGGATAGGGTAAGAATAAAATTAAAGATTTAAAATCAGAATTCATTCAGGCTATTTATTACTTTCTATAGGAAAATTGAAGAAACCAACAATAGACATTTATTGATATATATTTCTAAAAAATAAAAGTTTTAAATCCTAATTACAATAAAATATTTAATTTAAAAATGCATGATAGGTTTATATTGAATTTATAATGATAATATTAAAAAAACCAAGTCATTGGGAATAAAAGCACTATTTAAAGTAAACCAACGAATATTAAAATGATTTTGAATGGAGCTCGGTATAATACACATAACTATTACTATATGTGTTCAATATATAAAATTTACCCGTATGGTGTAAAAATAAACTTTGAAGATTTTCTTTTTTTTTAATTTTTAGAATAATGTACGATAATACTTTTCAGGCCTTAAAACAAAAAATTACCACTTTAATGACATATAAATTTATAAATTTTTTAATAAAAATTGCTAACAAAAAATTAGCACATTAATAAAATACTAAAAACATTGTTTTCAGAATCGCAAGGAAAAAATTACAATTGATTTTGATAACCATGTTTTTCCCATTTTTACATAATATTGTTTTACATTTAAAAAACTACAAACTAGATTCAATTTGCTACTGGAAAGAAAGAATATTGGAGCACTTATTGTATTAAGAATTTTTGGTCAACATAAATATATATAAGCCAAAAGTCAAATAATTGTAAGCAACATTTTTGTTAAAATGGCTTTATGATATTTTATTGTAGGCATTGTAATTATACATAGACTAATCTTACTTAAATATTGGTTTTTTTTTTTTAAAGCTTTATAATCAATGTTTTAATACTTTGTATAAGTAACATTTTCATAACGAATTGCCAATTTGAAAATGAATAAACAACAATTGTAAAATTACGGTTTATGGCCTTTCTAAATAATTTTAAGAGTGGTGCTTACAATTTGCTTTCTAACTGTCAATATACTCATAACACTGTAAAATCAATATAATCCTCACTTCGTTTAGAATATAAAAATTTAAATTTGACAAATTGAGAAGGTAAAATGCATTATTTGGATTCATGACTAAATTGCAGAATGAGATATAAGACCATTTACATTATTAATAATCTCTACTACGTCTAATACTATATTGACAAAATCATCCTATCTAACATGAAATTAGAATGTTTGAAAAAATAATTTTGTTTGGTTATTTTCAAAATGTTCAAATTGGCATGGTATATCAACGTAACCAACTCATATTTACAGAAAAATGTGATAGTTTAGTGTCAATATACTCTTCTAGAATCTAGGCATAGATATATATTTTATAATAGGTAACAGTTTAAATAATAATAATATACAATAATAATGCAGTATTCCATCATTAGATATTTTCAACGATTTTAACTATTGTTAAAAGTAACATTCTATTTGAAATCTCCAGATTTAGATGAACCAGTATTTCTCTTTGGACTGACAGTCAACTACAGCCAATAAAAATTAAAAAAATTGAACCTGCAGCAGGTCGAATATTAAAATTTAGAAACGAAAATTATAAGTACTACAAAACATTACCCTCCACTGAATTTTTTACACGGTGGCCTCACAACCGAACCTTTCCCCACAAAACAATATCGTCCCATTTTGACACTAGCCAGATCGCCTCGTATCATCACGCCTGATTGCAATATGACTTTTCCGTTGAGTATAATGTTCTGCGAGCCGTAAATTTGAGCTTGTCGACTCACTTTATTGCCCGTTGTCTATAAGCATATATTTTGGTTCAAAGTATAAATTAATGAATTCATGAAAAAAATTCTAATAAACTTACTGTTTCTACGTATTCGGATTTGCTATAAAACGTGTCTGGCAATTCCATTTTGAGAGAAAAGGGTGTGAATTCTTCTGCAGTCAAACCGATTATCCTGTGCAAAACAGAACAGTTAGAAATATGTTTATCAGTCAAATAAAGTATAGATCACAGTCAATGATGTCACTTGGCCCATATTTGGTTTCAAAATGTAACATTTTAATTGACCTACATATTTAATAGTTTAGTTTGTTAAAATAATTATCTTGTCTATAATTAAAAAGTTTTTCATATGTTGTATCATAGTTAAAGATATTATAATTTAGTAAAACTGAAGCAGTTAAAAGCTGATGCTTTAAATGAGAATAGAATTGGATACCTATAGATAGGTATATCTTTTAAAATTTAAAACAAATTTTTGTTTTATTGAATTCGATCTACTAGGTATGGGTTCTGGTTGTTTTATTACCTAATTTGGAGTAAAAATTTGTAAAGTAAAAATTGGAGTAAAACAGCGTAAAAATAGGTTGATGATCTTTATTATTTTTATTTTTGCTTATAACTCATATATTGCCTCTTTACTCAGGATCTCTGTACGCCTACACCAGATTAATATAATATATATATATATAATTTATGTGAAAAAGAAGATTCATTTTAAAAATGTGTAAATATGAAAATTCAAGGAATTTATTTTTCAAAACTAATTTTGATAAAATAAAAAATTGTTATCATAGTTTTATAGTATGAACCTTGTATAATTAGTTATTGATATATTTCCAATTTTAACAATTCTATTGTTAAACAAATATTATTAGCCATTAGGATATCTACCAATTGGTTTATTTTTTCAAAATACTAAATATATAATTGAACAATATTATTTACACAAAAAATTAATATTTAAGTTGGGATTTAACTACGAAATTTGTTGTCCATACATACCTAATATGTTTTTTATAATTGATTTTGATGGATCATTCGGTTTCTTATATATTTCCCAAAACCTAATAGCTATAAGCATCATATTATCAGCTGGTGCGCGAAATTTCAAAACGGTTGGACCAGTCATCTAACGGGTTCAATATGTAGTTTTGAATTCTAAGAATTATGATGAAGTCAGAAATTGGCGGTAGGACTTAGTTTAGAAGTTACAGCAATTTGAGGTTTGACGTTTTTACAATATTTTCTTATATACCTAGTCGATTTGAAACAAATGGAGTTTCGCTATCATGCAATATATTTAAGTACAGTTTTTTCCTTGTTTTGTAACCCATGTACAATTATGTGTTTTAAAGATTGGCAAAATTCGATTTCGGTACAAATACTTTTAAAAATAAAATGTAGAGTGAAATATCACGATATCGTGACGCGCCGAGTGCCGCCTTATCACCCTGTCAAGCGCTCCGCACGGTAGGTCGGGTGTACGATATTTGCAAATTTCAAATGGCTATAATTTCTATACTAAGTGTAACAGAAAAAATCTAAAGACACTACAGTATTAAGTAAGAAGAAATACGTATTTTATGAAAAAAAAATGATTTTTTTTTAAAATCACGCCGAGCGTTTTGTACGGCTGAGAGCCGCGATGCATGCAATTGTGAAATTGCAAACTTTAAATAGCTATAACTTTGAAACCAAGTTTTTGCATAGGTTTAAACAAATAAATTGAATAAATCGGGTGGTATCTAAACTGAAATTATACCTTTTTTCTTTTTTGTACAATAATTACAATTAATAACTGCATATTCTGTAGACTCTGGAGTAAGTGCGTGTAATACCTATAATATCTATGTGAAAATAGATATGTATTTCTGTCAATCGACTGTTTTAAAATAATTATATAATTTTCAAAAATGAGTTTCTCCATTAAAAATTTACAAATATTAATATTAAATAATATCGAGGTTGGACTCCGGGACAATTGGCCATCCCAATAGGCTTTTTCGGGACATCGGGACGTATGATAACCATATATAGGTATTAGCAGCGCCGGATCTAGAGGGGGGGGGTGAACGGGGCATTTGCCCCGGGAGCCATTACAATGGGGCGGAAAATGTAAAAATATTTAAGTTTTTTGTCCCGCTTTTTGAAGTGGGGTCTCCGGTTTATCGCTTTTAATTTTTAATAGAAATTGACGAATGACCTTTTTTTTGCTTATTAAAATTGAAATTTAAAAATAAAATTTTGCCCCGGGTGACAAATGCTGTTGATCCTGGCACTCGGCATACCTATTAGTATTACCAATTGAAATTGCCCGAAAATCGAAAAACAAAAAAAACCAGTTAATTCAACCTGCAAATGGTAAAATTTTTTCAATTGTTTCACATTATACTAAAAATACCTAATCGGTGTCATTGTATGTGCTTACAGGAATAAAGTCCTATTCGGCGGATCACCTGTCGAAAATTTAAAAAATAACGAAATGACGCCATATCCAACACTGCAGTAAACTTATAAATTGAAATACTTACGCGATTATGTCGGTTACCATTCACCGTTGGCCGCCATGCGAAACGTCACGCACGTTACGATTATTTGACGATTTAATGAATTAATCTCAAATCGATCTTCTGCAATAACTGGCGCACAAAATATATATATATTATTATTTTCCTAAAAATCAAACTCAAATATGATATAGATAATGACGGACCGACTCCGTTATCAGTAGTCGGTTCGAGAGAATCGAAATTCGAGAGCCGCAACCTTGAGGTTCGGGTCGGCTCGCTCCGACGTCCGACACCGCAATCATCGCGGCCGAGAATGTCGTGTTGACAACCGCGCCCTGCCGCGCCATCTAACGGCGGGCGCGTCCCGCCGCGTAATATTCCCCACCACCGGGCCGCAGCAACGAGACGCCAATCACGGCACCAGCTTCGGCTACTTGACGCATCAAGGCATAAATATTGACGCCCGCCCGTCACGTCCGCGCGCTCCTTCTCCAGATTCGCGCACCGCCGGCCGTCCCCGCTCGTAACACATTGGCACACGCATAAATCGCGTAATCGGCCGCCGCCGCCGCCGCCGCACTGCCGCAGTTACATTACCGCCCGTGTCGTTCGTCGTCGCGCGCCGTCGTGATTGTCGCCGTTGGTCAACAATAACAACAACAACAACAATAATAATAATATGTACATTATTATATGACGTTAAACGGGCCCCGGTCGGCGGACACGATAAATCGCGTTACGGTGTAGTCACGTCCGCGTTCGTACTTTGTCCGTGTCGTTCGTCTGTTAATCTATCGCAGAACGTTGTCGAACACGCTAGGCACCCGTACCTACCTGCCTACCTGCCTATACTCGTGTCGGGCGCCTCGATGATTCGACGGCCAAGGTCGTCGTCGTTTCCAATGGGATTTTCGCACGACATTTTGGTGAGTGCGAAAAATCGCTGCGCGCCGTACGGTGTCTCGGGTAAACCGAGAAACCGCCGTACGGATATGTCGCGTTTAGTGCTATCGACTTTGAACGGCGTTTTTGTTTTTTTGCACATCGCCGTCGTGTAGGTGTGGTGCATGTGCGTTGGCCAACGGACGGGGTTGGGTCCTGTTCCTAAAAATCGCGAACGTTCATCGAGGACGGTTCATGTCCCAAGCCTACCCGCCTGTAATTAACAACGTTATTCGTGTACCTGTAACTAGGTATTTAACTATTATCAGCCTATTATCCATATAGTTTGATAGCCCTGCGTGTAAACGTATCAAGTGCCTATAATATTATTTATTATATCCGCATACTTGTTGCCTACCTACCTACCTATGTATATAGATTAAAATACAATGGGTAAATTAAAAAAATAAATAGGTAGGTAGTCGTTGTTTTGCAATACAACAAATACCTATCTATAGTGATAGTACAAAATCTCGGGCATGAAATTGCCTAATTTGCACGCTATAGGTTAAAAATGTGCCCTTTTGATGAATCGTGCAATTTCTTGTTGTACCTATGTGGAAAATAATTTAGAAAAGTATTTAGTACCTGGGTGCCTAAACATATTTTATTAATTAAACGCTGAAATATAATCATATTTTAATGGCTCATCTTAAAAACGTCAGTTCATATTCATAGACCATATATCTATCTGCAAAATAAATAAAACACCACTACCTACCTTTTTTTCTGTCTAACAATCACACTTACTAACTTACTAATAATAATTATTATAGACAATTTAAATTGCGTAGAACATGAGGATAGATCTACCTTCATGAACTTTTTTTTATATAAAAAAAACATTTTTTCTCAAGCTTTTACCATAGATAACATGATATTTCATGTTATCTGTGTTTTTACTCTGGTTTTAAATGCACAGGTGGTTCCTGAACTTTCTGTCTTTATCCTTGCTCCATTTGAGCGTATTTATGAAAATATTTAGTTTTCCTACCATGCTTCCTTAATGATTGACCCACAGATATAAATAATTTACCCAAATTTTTGCTCATTATATTTATGTTTTTCATGGGTGTCCTGTTATATGACTGTCCAGGAGCCATTGCTCCTGGTCCAAATGTGAGGTGTGTGTAGTCCTTGGTTTGTATTCATAAATAGATCCTACCTACCTTACTATAATTATTAATCTATTTAATATAATATAATATAATATACCTAATTTTAATACAATATTTAATTTCTTCTAAACTACTTATAAGTAGTTAAAATATTAGAAAATCGTGTATTTTATTAAGTATTTAAATTATAAATACCTACTTAAATTACCTAATAGGTATGTATTATACCTATTATTCTAGTACCACCTACCTTATAATATGATGTAAAGTTAATTTGAAAGAATTATTTTACATTTTAGAATCAAAGACTATGGTAGTACTGATGTTAGGTAGTCAATTTACCCCGGGTCTCCATCATTTATTATAAATAATAACATCAGCGATTACAATTTTGTTTTTACTCTCAAGCATAATAAAAACCATCTTACTTGCCGTTATCTGCCGATTCACTGCCAAGTCTATGCGTCTTCTGCATTCTACCCATGCATCATATTAATATTGGTGTATATTATCAATTACATTTCTACATTAGCGACATTCAAGAGATTCTAATTTCCTCAACCGATGTAGGTATTTTAGGAAGATACTATGACCTACAAAACTAATGCATCTTAATTCTTAAAAATGCTAATAAGTTAAATAAAGCTAATTTGGGAAAAAATTATATCTAGAATAATTCTAACATTATATGAAGTAAGCCTCTCCCCACAATGTCTTAAATAATCTGAACCAATTATTGTTTGTACATCAGTCCTTTACTTGTAAGTAACTTTGTGAATTCATTTTTTGGAATTTGTAAGTTTGCCAAAATTAATAAGGGTGAAAGCTATATTTATACTACAGATACTGGGTATTTTTAAATATTTTATTACATTTTTATTTTTAAGTAGGATGATATCAAGAAATAAGTCTTATTTATATGTATAAAATAAAATAATAAATAATAAAAATATATACCTACCTGAATATACTAAACTTCTACATGTTCTATAGTCTATACAATTATTCTTGACATAAGTACCTACTTAATTTTATAGGTAATTATTAGTATTATAAATTTAAAATTTGTTATACATTACCTATATTATTTATGTTAAAACAAAACAACATTTCTCACATTTTAAGTAGATTGTTTATATTTTTGTATACAAAATACTATTAAATGTATTCTTACATGAAATGTAATTTTATATTTTTTAGATAACAAATATATGCATTTACGGACTAAAATTAATAATAATAATATTTTCCTACCGTAATACCTAAATTATTTCTAAAAAAAATTAAAATGTAAAACCTATATATTTTATAGGTAGTAGGTAGGTTAGTTGTAGTATATAGGTACTATATTAATTGTAAATATGTGTCTACACATAAAAATAAAATTACCTAATTAAAAATAATAAAAAATTTTTAATTTTAAAACGACAGAAATATATTTGTAATTTTATATTAATTTAAATAAGTGTGTATTATACTATGTTTTATGAAAGAATGTCTGTGTGTTCACACATACAGAATGATTTAACGACAAATCTGGTCTTAGCAATTTTGAGTTTCCTTCTATGCTGTACTTATGTTATGTTTTGTACAGATAATCTCTCATAAAATACAGTTTAATATGTTAAAATTTGTGTTTATCACATAAGGAATTTTTATAATATTAAATTATTTTCTTTTGATGTAAATAGAAAGGCATTTGCACATAATTTATTCATAATATTCATAGGTTTAAAAATTTTCAGGGTAAAAATTCTATGCATCATTATTAATGTACATGTATAAAAAATACCTATATTATTAATAATTTTTAATTTCCAATGTTTCATGATTATTAAAAAAAATCCTTAAATTTTTCAGGTGTCAAATTTACGATGACTGTGGCACAATGGATATTGCTGACATTAAGGTTAGGGTTCTCTATGACTTTGAATACAAGACTAGAGAGAACAAGTGTGTATCAATCAAAGAAGGCGAAAAACTACTTTTGTTGAAAAAAACTAATGATGATTGGTGGCAAGTTATACGTAGTTCAGGCCGTCCATTTTATGTTCCAGCAACCTTTGTTAAAGAAATACCTAGAGCACCTAGCAGGCCTAGTTTATCCAAGGGCGAGGAGAAGATTAAAATGGAAAAACCACAAGTGCTAAAACGTACTATTTTTGAAAAACCTTCTACTCCGTCCTATGAAAACATTCCTTTAGAAAACACAACTGTTTTAAGTGTCAATGATTCCAATGAGTATATTAATATTACTGATAACATAATTAACGATATTAAACGAGTTGATATTCAAAATGAAAACAATATTTTATCACCTGTATTAAACCGAAAAAATAAAACTGTGGTAACAGTTAATCAAGAAAATTCTGGCTATTGTCAGGTTAGCATTAAAAAATGTGATACTAAAGAACAAATTTCATTACAATTGTCCAGCTCCTTAGAAGAACTTGCTCAAGAAATTGAATTAAAATCAATGCCTTTGAATAAAAATTCATTAACTAACGATTCTAAGGTTCAAAACTTGTTGGAAAATATTCACAAGTCTTCTATAGTCTCTGTTAAAAATTCAACAGACATTGAAAAGCCTGACATAAGTAATCATGGACAAATTCTTAAAAACAATTTATGTTATACCGGTAGTTTTAAAACAAAACACGAACGTGACAAATGGGCTAAAAACATAATGACCAATGGAAATATTATTGAAGAAAGCAAACCAGATGATGAAGAATCAACAATGATGAGTGATTCCATTGTATCAAAATCAACTTCAACACCTGATGCTCATAGTACTAGTGCAGATCTCACAGGTGGATCAACTGATAGTCTATTAGATGGAGATTCCTTAGGTATTACCGATAGTGACCAAGATTCATTGAGGCTACATGGATCTAAAAAGCGAATATCTTTAGCCAGAAATCGTAGAGTAAGAATTATATTTTTTCTATAATTAATAATTAAAATATTGAGTTAGGTACTTACTATAGAGTTAGAATGTACAGTATTTTTGAACAATGATTCTTAATTTGTGCCATGTGCATTCTATGCAAACTTTTTTTACGTCTACATTGTATTGCGGTGTGCTAATGTGATCTTCACAATTTCGTAAGCCATACTGTATTATTAAAGTTATTGAGAAGCTATAATATGACCAAAAGGTTAAATAAATATGGTTTAATACTTGGAATTTAAATCTATATTTACACTACTTTTATGACCTAAATGCATTCACACAATATGTAATCGACCAAATATACTACTATGCGTTACAAATTGTAGTTTATTTTAATTACTACCTATATAGGATTTAGTAGGGCCATACCACAATACTGGGATTTATCTTAATTGTATTGTATAGGTATATTGTGTACCTCATAGCTTAATATAATAAATATATAATATGTGTATAAATAGATAAATATTCCACTACCTAGTGAATGTGTTTTGTGTGCGCGTGAGTTGTTACAAAATACGTGCAATTTAATTTTATTCGATTATTAATTTTGAAAACTTAAATTTTAACAAAAGTATGTATTAGTAGTACCTAATAAAGGAGATCTACATGGGACCTATATTTACCGGTTTAAAAATGGGTTAGGACCGGGCCTATCTTTGCCAGTATAAAAATTGGTTCGGGTTGGGCCAAGCTAGGAATCGGGTATCAGTTAATGGATTGGACTGAAAAATTTATATTTTATATCAAAAGCGCTCCAAATTATTTTCAAAATAAATGAATTATACGAAATTGTACGTTATGATAAATTTAGATTCGTGTGCCATTGGAATCTCAATTTTATTATCAATAATAATGTGTATTGACATTACCTTGTACCTACATATTTTGTTAAACCCACATGTACATACGTCAATGTTTACGCTAACTTTTCAAGTAAAAGTAAAACTCGGTTTTTTAGTAAATATTAATTAGTTTTTTCTATTTTATTGGAAAATATTTTGTTAGTACTTTATATATATATGATATAGAATAAAACATTACAAAAAACTGTTTTTTAGTGCAAAAATTTCCACTGTACCTACAATACTTTTCTCACTGCATAGTGCACACTAAAAAAAAAACCAAAAATATGAGTGATCTTATTTTATTAACTAATTGTACCTACAACTATTCTAAATAACAAAATAATACATATATAGTATATGAGTACATATTTGAATAAAATGTGCTGGACTAAATATTTGAATTAAATTAAATAGACCAAGCCAGGTGAAACTAACCGGGCTGAGCTAAATATTTTATATGGATGAACCGGACCAGACTAAATATTTTATATGAATGGACTGGGCTGGATAGGCTTAATTTTTATAATTTAATTTTGGACAGGCTTGGCCTTGAAAAATTAGGGCCATGTAGGGCTCTAATATTTAATACAAATAGTTTGCTTAACTGTTAATATAAGATAAATCTGATTATTTCTTTATTGAATTTATAAAAGATATTCATAATATGTACAGTTAGATTTTAAAATATTAGTGTTATACTATTTTAAAATTAAATTTGTTTATTGAGGAATATTTAATCAAATTTTCATTAATATTACACTATTTTACTTTATAAGAAGTGATAATGCTTTATTGATGAGTAATTTAATAATTATTTGTTTAATGTAGGTACCTAATAAACGTTTTACCTATACTGTAAAATAATATGTTATTGTAGATCACATGTCAATTATGATAGATATTTGTTTTGCGATAGAATCACATATTGCATGAATGCCCAAAATCTTTATAATATACCTCGTAATATGCATATATAGTTAAAAAATATGTTTGTAGGCGATTAAGAAGTATTATTATTTAAAAATATAGGATTATTTGGATTACATTGGATTGTTCAAGAGGACGCTAGGTGTGTATATTAATTATCTTTGTCCATTTAACAGACAATATAGCAAAATCACACTTCATAGAATTTAAATTACAATGTTTTGGTTAAATTTAAAGTTTAAATCTAGTTTAAACTTTATTGTATTTATTTACTTCTTAATTTATTGTTATCTATTAAGTACTAAATATAAAGGGAGAAATATTTTTGAATGAACCATTGGTTTTTTACAAAATATCATCTGACAAATAACTTAAAACTAATTATAAACTCCGTGACTTTTTCTAAATAATATCTTACAAAATACATATTATGTTCAATCAAAAATATTATTTCCTTTAAATTTGGTAATTAGATGTTTAAACTCTAAATTAAACGAAAAGTTAAAATTTAATTTCAGTGTAGTATAATTTTGCTATTTTGCCTATTAGATAGATAGGCAAATGCAGGTGTAGCATCCTCTTAATATCATCTTATCTTAAACAAATTTAATAGATTGTATTTTAAAGCACTTGTATTTAGTTATATTATCAGTTATTATTTTATTTGTTTTGAACATTCATTTAACCACTTAAATACTTTAGAACATTTACTTAGACTATATTATATCCAATAATAGTTTTCTTAAAAAGTCAAAAATTAAAATCTAAAAATGCTATTTCTATAATAATATAATATGTATTTTTTTGACTCAATATAGGTAACTGTATTAATGATAAAAATTAATAATAAAAGCCGGTTAGTAGCGTTTGGAAGCACTTCACTCGTAGGGTAGGAATTGCTGATGGTGAATATATTAAATTTGAAAGCAATGATAAATAATTTTTTTTTTGATAAAACTAAGTGATGTTTTGGTCTATATAACATGAGTATTACTATTAGTATTTATATAGCTAATAAAAAATATGATGTCAATATACATAGTGCTATAGTAAATATTTGGTGTAAATTTTAATTTTCCAATTTATAATGATTGTTGGTCTTTTTAGTAGTTATAAATATTATATTATCACCTATATTTGTTATTTTCTATTTTATAACAAGTTTTAGTGTTATTTCACTTATAAAAGGTAGTTTTTCATTATGCTTTTAAAAACTACTCAGAAAATCAAAAAATAACATCTATAAAAACCAACTAGAACAAATTTCCTATCAAAAAACTCTTACTTTACTCCTTCTACCCAAATAAGTGTATTCATACATAACATTTTTAAAAAAACCATTGTAAAACCAATACATTCTTCCCTATGCTCAGAATTTAAAATAAATATATATTATAAAAATAATAATATACCTACCTATATATTTATATATACATTATAATCAAAAAATATATATATATAAATAGAGTAGCAGAAGTATTAAGTATAGGTAACAAATAATACTTTTGCGAATACTCAAGGCACATTTCTTTTTTTATTCCTATATTATTTTTTTATAATACCTAAATATTTTTTTTTAATTTTAAATATATTTAAGAATAATAATGATAATAATGGGATTAATATAAATTGGGATGTTATAGTGTTCAATTGTCTGTTTTCACTTGGCATAATCAATTTTGTCCGTGTTATACTTTCACATATAATTTCCATTGCACATTCAACAGATTGGCCTATGAAAAAAAAAATCAGGAAATCAATCTTCACCTGGATTTAATTAACCATGAAAATCTGCTCTTATTCTTTCGTTTGTAGTTTGTTTCATTTAAATGTTTATTGTACTTTTTTTATTATTCACTATTAAATATATTGACCTAAATTTTATATTATTTACATTTTTATTCTTAATTTAATTTTAACTTTTATTTCTAATTACTTAGGTGTTATTGGTATAAATTTGAATTTTCTATAATTGCTATATTCTTTTTAAAATTGTAGGTGGATTCATGTTCTAAAAGGTATCCAATAAGAAATGCTTCACCACCAATTCCTGATATTACACTAGGGCATGGTGAACATTTATTTGGTCCATGGTATAAGTATTCAATTGAAGAAGGCAATAAAGTATTTTACTACAACGCTAAAACATATGAACGGACATGGTCTTCTCCCAAACACCGTGTTATTGAAGTACGTTATTGATTTTATACTTACTGTTATGTAAATGGTTTAAATTTTTTTATTTTACTATTAATATAGGAAGACAAGATAAGTCGTCATAGTAGTGCTGGAACGATCAATTCAGGTAGTCAGAGTTCATCTCCATTGGCTGAATTGGATGAAGAATATGAACCTAATGATAATACCGTATCCGTAAAAACAAAAATTAAACCTATAAGTGAGACACCTGTGGGGTGGATAATGCAAGCTGATCCAACCTCTGGATTACCATGTTTTGTAAATCGGTCGACTGGAGCAAAGGTAATAAAATGATTTTTTGCTATTTAACTATATAATTTAATTTACATTTTCAATATCATTAATTAATTTTTTTAAGATGTATACAAAAAATATTTTAAAATTACATGTAATTTTATGTAGGTAGTTTAAACAATAGATGGGAGATAACTAGCATACCGTAAAGTGAGGCGACTGATTGTTTCAATTTATTACTAAAATATGATTTTTGCCATAAATTGATGTAATTAATATCACAGTGATACAAATGTCATACACTGTCACTTGTTTTATCTTATTATTTTTGTTGTTCTGTGCCAATAATTTTTTTTCCCTCCCAAATAGTGATGAAATGTTAACATTTAATTTTTAGTATATTTTTTTCGTCTGATCAACTAAAAATTTTAAAATGTAAGTTACACGTAAAGCAATATCTATTTATCTCATAAATAATGTAAATAATAAATAAGTATGTTTCATTATTATAAAATAATTATTTTCATAGTACCCAATTCTTATAATATAAGATAATAGATGGGGTGAGATTGATCACATATATTTTAATATTTTATTTGTCATATTAACACAAGCCTCACAGAGAAACCCCTGGAAAAAACGCTATACCTCATAAAATAGTCTGATTTTTTTTACAGATCGGATTAAACTTGGATTTTTAAAATTCGAATTTCAAAAGCAATTAACGTCTGGAAAACTTTCATTTTTTTCCATTTTTGAAATTTATTTTTCTAGTGTTGTTTAATCAAAAGTCTAAGTTCAATCTGACCTGTAGGATGTCCTAATAAATACATTTAAATATGTTGGCTAGTTATTGCAACCTGATCAAAGTCACTCCACAACTTAAAAACTAAATAAAATTAAACTGTAACTACTGGTCAGTTTTTTTTTTATTGAGATTGATTATTTTAAATTATATAAGTACCTATATTTGTATGCATTTTTAAATTGGCGATCAATGTCACCCCAAAGTATGAGTGATGAATTGTTTATATATTTAATATAAAATTAAACAACACTTTTTGGTTTTGGAAAAATATAATTCTTGGTATGACATAATAATTATAAGTTATTTTTGTATAAATAATCTTCATTTTTATATTCAAATATGGCCAAAGTCATTCCATTTTATTACGGTACATTGTTGCCAAGTGCTTACATTGATAATGTCATACAGTTTGAACTTCAGTCTAGTTTAATTAATATTTAATGAATGACAATGAATATTAATGAATTATACACAAGACTTCATATTCGTTGAAAATTATAATTTATTCCTGGGTTTATTCCCATTTTAAGTAATAATCTATAATAATTAGATAATTTAAAAAAAAATCCTCTTCTTATTTTAATTTTTGTTAAAAAATTAATTGTTATTTTAAATATTTATTAGGTGTTACTATTTTTATAATGATAATATTAATAACAAAAGTTAAATCAATTTTTTTCATACTATCTATAAAATTAAACCAAATTTATTTTAAGATATTTCAGAATATTCTATGGTATTATATATTCTGTGATATTGTATAGATTAAAATAGGTATCTATATGTTTTAAGCAGTGCTTAAAATAATTAAAATTTCATACTATTCATAATATGCAGTATAGAACTGTTTGAAAATTGTGTATTACAAACATTTTCAACAATATTTTATGTTTCTCTGTATATGAGTACTCATAAGTACCTAATTTATAATATTTTGTAAGTACCTGTATTAGTTTTGTGAAAATATACAAATATATAACAGTTTTACATAACCCACTCAAATGTTCCTAAGATTTGAAATTGATATCAAACAATCTTTTACAAGTTAGAATTATTTAGCTACCCTAGTACCAATCTAGTAAAAAATTTATTATTTTGCTACTACATTATTAGAAAATTCAAACCACACACTTTGAATTTTGTAGGTAACTAGATTACTGTTTTGTTACTTACTTAAATAAAGTAATACATTATATCTCTTTTTTAATCCAAAGTAACTAGTAGCAGTGGCATTATTATCAACATAAGTAAAAATTAAATATAAAAATATGTCAAAACTAAAAACAAATAATATATGTATATAAACATGAAACATATTTATCATCATGTATATTAAATATTTAAGTTAACATTGAGGATGAAAATATAGTTGATGTAATATGTATATGCAGTTAAAATATATTATTTTTGTCATTTGGGTTTATAATAATACTTCACCAAAAGGACAATAGACCTACCTTCCACTACCTATATTATAATAATAATGTATAAAGTGAAAAATCTAGGAAATCCAGACTACTGTATTATTATTTTGTATTTTATAACAATGATAAATTCAATCAAAAAACATTTCTGAGTGTAGATTACCTTACCATTGTAAGCTAAAGTATTCTGGGCTAGTAAAAATAATTTTTTTTACTTTCAAAATAATTCCAGATTAAGTATAGTGAGATTATGATTCAACACCTTGTATTAATATTTCGGACTTCGTGCCGGTTTATCCTATAAGCTATTTACAAGTACAAAATTCAAAGTAACTAATTAAAACTTAAAGTTTAAGTTAAAGTTAAATTTAGAATTTAAACACCTATTACTAAATGTTAAGATAGGAATGTAACAACATAGCATAAACTGAATGACGTCACGGGTAATAGTAATTAGGTACATTTTTCAATACTATATATTTAGTTAAATTAAACACCATAAGCAAACATTAATTATTTATATAATTTGTATGCATTCGTGTTTGTCTAAAATATAGTCTTTCTCAATGCATAAATTATTACACAGTTATAATAATATTCTGATGTAAACGAAAATGAAAGCGGTTTCTGAATTAATTAATTAAACGCATTTATTTCAAGTTTATAAAGAGTACCTACCTATGTTGGTATTTTACAGATCTAATATTTTTTAAATTTCTTAGTATAGCAAGAAACATTGGTTTATGGTATTATGTTTTTTTTTATGTAAGCATATTTTTTTATACTTGTTACACCTATGTAGGTAAATTTTTTGTGTAGAAGGTGTTAAGCAGTAGTTTTCTCATAAAGAGCTTTTTCTTGGCAATATACATTCTAGTTGTTACTTTAGAAAGGTAATTTTTCGATTTTCGCAGTAGTTTTCTTAAGCATATGAAAAATCTACCAAAAAATAACGAAAACATTTTATAAATCGGAAAATAACCCTAATTTGTATTAAGACTTCGAAATTTGCAGCACTAAAAATATTTACTATAGTAGGTGCCTATATGATGTGTTAAAATTCGTTTTTTCTGCATATGCGCATATACTTTTTCGAGTAAAAGAAATCGAATAGGGGTTTTATGATAAAAAATATATTATTCAATAGTTACTTCTACTTTAGAGAGGTAATTGATATATTTTCACAGTAGTAGAAAAATAATATACCCGAACATCGCTCAGAATTGTTTTTTGAATACAATGGTTTGGTTTTCAAATCTAAAATAATACTACTACTATCTTGTCTAGGACCGAAGGGATGGACTTCCATCATCATCTATGTCTACACATCTAAATAGAAATGAAATACGAGTATTATAGCAAAGAATAGGTAAATATTGGGTTATGATAATTGAAATAATTATATAATAATATATTATATACGAGTAGTTGCAGTTATAAAAATTCAAAAGCCGCCTAGCAGAATTTCATAAAAAATTAATACTTGGATTTTTATTAAATGACTGCACGTAACCTATCCATCATAGTCGATATTTTACAAGTGCTCTTCCATCCCTATCGCCAGGATTTTATTTTATTTTTTCAAATATCTTAACTAATACAAAATCTTCACTATGTTATTATGCAAATCAAGTGCATCAAGTATCTGATTTTTCTTCGAAACGACTATTTATTTTTTTACTATTTTACTATTATTTTTTTATTGGCGGGGATATATTTTAAATTAGTTCTATTAACCATTGAGTTTAATAATAATTAGAATATAGGTAGGTATACTAATTGAACAATTCTTTTAAAATAAATTAAAAATCTATAGGTATATAATATATAAATAAATCAAATTATAAAATATCATCGATTTCCAGAAAAATATCCCAATAATATATTTTATATTTGACTGTATATATATTAGGTATAATACGAGTAGTAGAAGACATGAGTTTTTTATATTACTTTTTGGACGACAAACGTTATGGTATAATATAACGAGTATAGTTGATTACACCATCAATTAAGTAAAAATCCAATATGTATTTTACTATTGTATTGTTATATATATATATATATATATATATACTATGATTTTGCGTAATAATATTTTAACTATTGCGGTTAAGTGTATATTTTTTTTTCTATGTACAATTCTCATAAATTCATGCCATAATATGGGCATGGGCCACAGTAGAATCAAATATGCTATCTGTACAGTGTAAATTTATCAATTTGAATAAGAAGGAAATGGAAACGCAATTGTTTTTTTGAATCTATACGGTTTTATCGCGTTAAAAAAAATATTGCCGAGTTCTAACAACGACTAATTTTTATTTGATTATTTTCATACGTCTTATCTTATGATAAAATTATTCGAAAAAATAAATTTCTCTATAGCAGACTATATAGGTACTTTTTCCTGGTCATAAAATACTATTTTTGCTTTATTATGTAAAATAGATATTTAATAAAAAAAAAACCGTCTAAATTCCGGTCCTCTGATATTAAAGTATACCTATTATTATTTTAATTAATTTTTTTAATTTGAAAGCAAAGATAAATAAATGCATTCAAAAGACGATTCTACATGAAAAGTTCGGTATAATAATATTAAAAATAAAATAAGATAACTATCGTGACAATTTTATTTGTTATTTTCCCTAAATGTATAAAAAAAAATTAATACTGCAGCATGCACCGTATATATGAAAGATAGATTTTCTATACGCTTAAGGAAACAGAATACACCTCTTAAAAGTACCAACTAGAGCGAATTTTTCATCAAAAAACCTGTACACCAAAACTCCTGCTCTATTCTTTCTACCCGAAAAGTTACTCATAAATAAAAATAAACATCAACATTGTAAAATCAATAGGTAGATTATTCGCTCCGTTCAGAATGGCTATAATGTATTTGTCCCGTATATACTAGCTCTAGAATATTCTATTATTCCCAAATATGAGTTAAATTTTGAGTTAGTTCAAAATTAATTGTGATCAAAAGCGTTTCGAATTTGAGGCGCGATAGCCTAATAAACTGCCCAACGTATATAATATATTCATATAACGTATACATAGTATGAACTAAACAATATCGACGAAATGAACTCTCAATGTACCACTGATATTAAAATGTAATATATTAATGCCGGGTTACACAAGCAATGTATTAAAAATATTGTTTTATAGCCTATACATACCTGATTCTGATTCTAAGCAAATGTTTTATCACAGAATCAAATATGATAACAGAAGACATTCATATTTTATTTTTAACTTCGCCCACAGCCTTTCTACAAAACAAAAAACTGACGGAACTATTTTTAACATAATTTATTTTAGTATGTACCTATTTCATTGAAATTATTAATAAGTACCTACTAGACATTTATTGTTGGCCAATAGGTAATTATAGACATTACCCCTCCTCCCAATAAACGGACATTGCTATACAAGTTTATATTTGTAAATTGATTATTTTGGAAATATATAATATAATATAGGATGTAGCTGGTAGGTACCCATCGACGAATTATTGAAAAACATATCTAAAACGGTATTTGAAGTCGTAGTCATCAAACTCCTCAAGAGGATTAGACATATCTCGAAATAATCTTGGCCTTGGTATACACAATAATACATTATAGCTGAAGGTTAATTATGTACTCGTAATTACGTTTTAATTATGTTGAAAAATTTTAATATGACTATATGTAACTTGTAAAATTTGTGATGTATCTATCTTAAATAGTAAATATATAGTACCTACAATAAAACCATAAATTTTATTATTCCTCTATGGATAAAATGATGTTTAAATGCTTAGTGAACCGAAATCGGACCACTAGTTTAGTGAGCTTGTTTAAGGGCTTACTAAATTTAGTAATCGTTTAATGAACCGTTAAATAATGTAGTCATTCATTAAAGTGCTAATCATTCATTAAACTTCTAATAAACGTTTATGCGACCCGGCATAGATGTATTATTTAAAAAAAAATAAGTATATAGTATAATAGTATTATATATATATATATATATTGTAATAATGAATTTGTTTGACTTTGCCAAGTTTACCAACAATCCACCGGTTTCGGCCAGTGACCAATATGCGGAGAATTGTACATTGAAAACGTTGTATATTTATAACACTTTAACGAAAACAAATCGATAACAATATACTTAACGAAAAAATTAATAATGTTTCCAAGCCATATTATAAATAATAGTCAGGTATGTTTGACGTCAATAAATAAATTATACCCTAGTAGTATTTCCCGAAAATGTCACATCTGAGTGTGAATTTCACATCACTATTAATTTTTTTTTTATCTTGATGATTAGCCGTCATAACGCTAAAAAATGTGCAAAATTTATGTGTTATCGATTCGTATGAAGATTTTGGCGAGAAATATCACCATGTGAGATTATTTGTTGTATTATTTAAGTATAGGTATGTCAATATAGGTACGCTGTACGAGTAAAAATAAAAGACTTGGGTTTAAAAGTAGAAAAAAAATTTCAAAACTTTTTCGTCATCGAGTTCACGCCGAGCGCCAAACATTTTCGGTACCTACTTATCAATTAAGAGGATGCTATACCCGCATTTTCTGTCTCCGACCATCTAATTGGCAATATAGCAAAATTATACAACGCAAAATTATGGCATTTTGGTTAGATTTAGAGCTTAAACACCTATTATCAAATTTAACGAGAAGAATAATTTCGAGTGAACCTCATGGGCTTTTTGTAAAATATTGTCAGAAAAAAAAGTTACGGCACTTTTAGTTTTTGATATTTTTAAATAGCTTTAACTTTTTCGTCAAACGATATTTTACAAAATGCCCATGAGGTTCACTCGAAAATATTCCTCGCTTTAAATTTTGTAATAGGCGTTTATACTCTAAATTTAACCTAAACGCCAAAATTTCAATTCTGCGTAGTGTGATTTTGCTATATTATCTGTTAGATAGACAGAGACAACAAATGCGGGTGTAACATCCTCTTAAAAAAAAAAAGAACGATCGCGTCACCGCTGGCCAATATTGGTCCAAATACACACACACACCTGCAGTCGTGTGGGAATAACGAACGGCTTAAAATGTATTGTAGTGATGTTCGTACCCGATGTGTATTTATTTTTTTTTATTATTATTATTATCGGTATAATTTTTTATGTATTTTTTTTTGTTTTCCGGAATGTTTTTTCAGACATTTTAGTTTTCATATAATAATATTTATGTAGGTTAAAGTTTGACATTTAAATGTCAACGAGTCCGACGCGGCCAAGAAACTACAGCACCACACGTAGGTATCGCGCGTACATCTATTTTAAACAGTTGTCGTCGTTGTCGTCGTCGCGTACAGAGGAGAATAATACAATACGGTGTAGTTTGGCTGTTGTCGTTTGATTAAAATTTGATTACCTACGGAACGCGTCGTAGCTCGTGGCAATCGCGCCCCGTTTTAATTGTCTGATGTCATAAACGATAATACAACGTATAATACAGTGGTAATATTGCGCCGCGCTTTGAATGGAGAACGTCAGCATGTGTCAATTAGTTTTACGGCAACTCCCGAACGCGTCGGCGGCGGCGGTGGCGGTGGCGGCGGCGTCCTTATCGACGACGGGCACTCCGCCGGTATGGAAGCGGATGTGGTGAAATGGTTACAATGTCTGCGACACACCGTTGCCGACGAAGAATCGGAACCCTGGAATCTGTTCAGTGTTTACCGCGATTCCGTCTTGGACACGACCATCGACGCCCTCTTTGATTTCGACTCCACCACCAGCGTCTCGGATTTCGAATATTATAACGGCATGGACGCGTTTCCGCCGCTCGTGGTTGGCGGTGGCGGCGGCGGCGACAACGAAGACGATGACGACGACGACGACGTTTTTACGAACTTTCCGAAAAATGCCATTTCCGTTTCGTTCAAGCCCAAATGGTCCGACGTGATGGCTTGGAAAAATGACCTGAAAGACAGTGCTCTCGATGGAACTTCGTCCGAAAATGATGAACAGGTGTCCCGTCCTATCCTACCTACCTACATAAAAAAAAAAAAAAAAATTAGAAAAAAACGTTTATAAAATCAATTATTGTTGATTTGTGTTTGAGATAAAATGTTACATACGTACATATTTAGAATTTTGGACAATTTATCGAAATGAAATGGTCAGGTTGAACTTTTAATTATATTTAATTCCCTTTTTTTTTCTTTTTTTTTTCCAGTGGTTTTCTTCGAAAGATTTCGAAGGTCGCTCGTATTACTTTGAAGAAAATAGCAATGAATCTTCGTGGACATTGCCTGAATCCAATAATAGCAATGTGTCTAATGCTATCCCACCGTTTCAAAAAGTTGACGTAGAAGATTCTTCATCGTCATTAAAATCAAACAAGAGTAATAGTGAAAAAAATGATTCTTCAGACTTAAAGTAATTTATTAAATTAATGCTATATAAGTATCTAAACAGTATGATTGAAATTTCATATAACACCTGCTTCGATTGAGAATTTACTGGGTTTTAATCGCATACATATTATATCTGAACTCTTCGAGCCTAGATATAACAGGACTATGTCCCAAATACAATCATTTTTGTTCTATTCAATACATAGGTATATATTTTTTTTTACACCAAAATATTATATAATGTTAAGTATCAAAAAAAAAAAATATTAATAAAATAGGGATTTTCATAAGTTGACCCACATGACTTTCTCTAAAAAGTCATTAAAGAATATTAAGTAACTACAAAATTAAATTTATTCAATATTATACATTTTTCTCTACATTAAATATTTATATGAGAAAATGTCTGTAACACTAAAATCGTCCTGTATGTATATATAATTGATATTTGACTGGAATGAATTATTTTATAGTATTAGTCAATTAAAACTTCCATTACCAATTAAAATTAAAATTAAATGTTAATGAGTATTGAATAAATTGACAATTAATAACAAACTACATTCAATTTGTTGAATAATTGGACCATTTTATTTTGAAATGATGAAAAGAAGAGTTCATTATTATTCTATAAGTTGATAATTTATTCATTAGTTATAAATTGACCAATTTATTTACAATTATTACTAACTTATTTATTAATAATAATAACTAATATTATGATTATTTATTATTATAGAAGTCCATCATCACCTCAAGTAAATGCTTCTCGGAATTGGCCTCAGCTATGGGATGGCCATATGGTATCTACTCATTTTTTTATTTGTATTTATTATAATATTCTTTGCTATTAATTATTAATTAAATGTGTTTGTAGTGTGTATTAAAAGAAGGTCCTTTAAATCGAACAAAAATGACAGAAAATGGAAAACGACTTCGAAAAAATTGGACAACATCACATGTCATACTGACCGAATTGTTTTTACTTTTTTTTAAAGATGCTAAATCTTTTATAGCAATGGTAAATTATTAATTTCTATTGGCTTGAAACATTAACATATTAATAAATATACGTATTTATATTTTATAGAAAAATGGTAATAGCCGTCCAGAGCTTTGTGTTGATTTGAATGGTGCACTTGTTCATCCAGCTGACAAGGTGTCTAGTCGTAAAAATGTATATGTTATCAGTACTGTTCTGGGAACTCAAATATTGTTCCAAAATGAATGCAATATCCAAGCACAGTCGTGGTTATTTGCAATACAAGCAGCTATTTCTAATCTTGTATGTAATTTTTATTAGAAAAATGCATAGGTAACCAATAATATGTACCTAATATAATTTATTATTCATTATAGCCTTGTAGTTTCGATAGATGTCCTCGCATACCAAGTATACGTACCAAAGATTCATTTGATGCTGAAAAAAAAAATAAACTCAATAGAAACAAATCCCTCAAAAGTAAGTCACAATTAAATAATTCGTGTAGATTTTTTTTTTTTTTTTTTAGGCTACACTTGTTAATTTGTTGTATGTGGTCATATCCTGTAAAGGGTCTAGATAATGAAACAGGAAAAACAGTGGAGTTTATCAATTGAGTTTAATAAATATTGCAGCTTGTTCAATGATTATATTGTATCTTTTTTTATTTTATGAACAGTAATGTTTTAAATATTGGTGTATTTCAATTTATCATTTCTGTAATCAGAATTATGAAAAAATCATGATAAGGTCGTGGTTTTATTTTGCAATTGATAATTTTAAAACTATTTTTACATTAGTAAAAGTCAAAGATGGAGGGAGTATGGAAGATTTAACATCAACTAATGTAGAACGCCAGACCAAAATAAAAGCACGCCTACGTAAATTTTTTCATCGAAGGCCTACAATGGAATCACTAGTCAAAAAAGGAATATGGAAAGGTATTTGCTTATAATTTATTCAATAATTATTTTGATAATAATATTATTGATTTTTAATTTAGATGAGCCTGCATTTGGATGTTTTTTAGAACATGTGGTTGGTACGGAACAACCGCGTGTCCCAGCATTTGTACAACGTTGTGTAGCTGCTATTGAGAGCAGTGAAGAAAATTTAAAAACTGATGGTTTATATCGTGCATCGGGAAATTTATCTCAGGTTCAAAAGATTCGACTACAAGTTGATCAAAATAATCTGTCAGTTATTGATCAAGAAGACGATGTTCATGTATTGACTGGGGCTCTTAAGCTGTTTTTCAGAGAACTCAAAGAACCCCTGATACCTTATCATTCTTTCCGCAAAGCCATATCAGCAGGAAGTGAGTATTATACGTTATATTTAATAAATATTTTAACATGATTAATTATTTATTTATAATAATCGTGTATGAATCATAATGAATTTACTTTTAATTATTTTTGTATGATATTATTTTTCATATTGTTGGTGGTGTTTTATTACGATTAAAATTCTTTGGTTCATAGTATTTAGTTGTTATTTTACTTGGAATGAAATTTTTTTCAGTAAGTCATAGTCGCAAAGACAAATTATTACATTTCCGGGACATAACAAAATCATTACCTGCACCCAATTATGATACATTAAAATTTTTACTTCAACACCTGTTAAAGTAATATAATACGTTAACTAGCTATATATCATATTAATTATTTGGTATATTTAGGGTAACAAGTTACAAAGAATTCAACCGAATGCACATACCAAATTTAGCTATTGTTTTCGGACCAACCCTTATGTGGCCAGAAATTGAATCAACAAATATGGCTATTGACTTGATGCAACAGAATATGGTGATTGAAGCACTTTTGGTAGACTTTGATAACATATTTAAATGAAAAACTATTTATTGATATCTATATAATATACAGTTAGAAACATAACATTCCGAATATTTCTATATATTTATTTAATACATACTCAACTGGATTCATTACAAGACAATACTTAAGACTGACATTTTTTGACATTTATTGCAGGAACTGTTGGATATATTAATAATTATATTTTTTATAAAAAATTATACCAGAATGTTTACCAAGTATGCTACCTATTTAAAATACATAAATCTACGGTAGAATGTTATATATATATATATATATATATATTATATATTTTTACTGCTACCAAGTACCTAAAATAGTATGATTAGAATATGTTTTTGTTTTGTGACTTTCTGGGTTGTATTTTGTAATGTTTATCACAAAATACTCTCAAATTGTATCCTATTAGTTGTTTTATTTTTAAATGTAATCATAGATTAGAATTATTATTTTTGTTATTATTATTGTTTCTTATTATTTTAGTTATAATTTAGGTTTAATTTATAGAAATTGAATGTTTTGTGAATATTTTTTTTTACATTATTTTTTTTTTTTACCAAAATTTTGCACATATTATCGCATCAAATATATTTTACCCATGTTAAAAAATTGTGTTCTAATATTTATGTAACCAAAACTTTAAATGGTCTATTTAAACAATATATATAAAAATATATATAAATATTGTATACAATAATCAAATTTAGTGATTTATTTTGGATCGATCTGCTATATTGAAAAACTTTACACAAATTGAATAAAAATAGTTGTATTATTAATAATAAAATATAATTTTTATTAATACTAATTATTGAAATGTGTAATCAAAATCAAAAAGTTTGTTTATAATATTTTCTAGTTAACTGTGTACATCTTTAGGCCTCTGCTAACAGATGTATTTACATTGTTTTATATCCATTAATATATTATGTTAGATCAAAACATTTAAATAAAAGTATTTTAAAACTGATTATGCTACCCAAGCCTATTAAATTATCTTAAACAGTGTACAATAAGCATCAAATAAATAACTTTCTTATAATATTAAATATATATAAGATGCCAATTAGTGTCTGCACAGTCAACTGTTGTTAATGGAAATGCAAAAGATTTAAGTTTTTGAAAAAACCAAAATCATAAATATTAGATTAGTACCCATTTGTGTATCTCTTAATTTTTCATTACAAATGGATTTCATAACGTATACTCTACTTTATTAAGTTTAGAGTGCAATGGACAGTATTTGGTCATATAGTTATATATAGTATAACTGGTTATATCCATGCATATAACAACTGGTATCGTAATAAACTATAATCCATATACACATTTATTATTTATCATTAGTAGGATTCTACTCAGAATGAATAAAATTCAGTTAACATGTACAAAACGGGAAATCATTAATCTGAATGAAGTATAATATACTTATATACTTGAAACCTATACGGACAATTTAATAATGGACACGTCCCGATTTGAGAAATCTTTAAAAGAAATTTTTATTTACCATGACAAAGTCTGAGAGAACCAAAATGAGTACTCAACCCAAACCAGTTAACAGTCCTCATCAGAATCGAGTATGAAAATAAGACTTAACAGTCAATACTTAGCCCAATAATCACTAATGTAATATAATAATATAAATTGTTGAATTTAAACAATATATAATATTAACACAAAAATTATCCTAACCGAGACCACACACAACTATACACATCCAATTTTTTAAAAAGAAATAAAAAAATAAAATGTAATTTTAAGCATTTAATAATAATTTTCACAAAAATGGTTCAAGATTAATTTCAAATGCTGAACATGGCATGGTTAATTCATAAGCAGTGATCACTTCTGGATGTAAAACGCCCATCAATCCAATGACTTTTCCACGATAAATGATTTCTGCACAGCGACCCGGGAAATAAGTTTCATCTAAAATAAAATATTAAACATAAATAGTGCTGTTTGAATATCGAACCAAGGAAAACAACATTCAAACCGAATATGTCGAAAAACAATAAAAAAATTAATGTTTCAATAAATAAAATAGTTTATTCTAATTTGATATAGTAACTTTTTCTCTCGACCCGCAGTGATATGAGTATTTTTCTTTATCATTCAGCAATATAACAAAATACATATATATGACGTATTGAAAATTATTTACTTCTAAATCGAGTAATTATAAATTATTATAAATCCCTAAACACAAAAAATTTTATACACTCAACTGTATATACATTAATACATATTTCAACAACTATGATGTCATCTTCAGTGTGACCTAAAAACTTACTGTCAGACGCTATATACAGTCATATATATATATGCAGTTTATACTCGATGAGGTCACTAATAAATTGCGTGAGATGATGAATTACTTTTTTATTTTTTGACATTTCTATTGCTTCTCTAATATTTAGTTCCCTATAATCATTTGTTAAATAATTTTTTTTTTAATGTTGCTGATTTTATATTGTATTTACTGATTAGTGTTCAGTAAGTATTCTTCCGTCACAAGAGATTTGTCGTCTTCTTGATTTATGACATTTCTGAAATGTTCTTTAAATCTAATGTTTATATTTCTTTTTGTTTGACCTACATAGCATATATCAATTTTCCCCCTTCTTCTATTTTATCCTTGTATTTCCTAAACAAAGCTTTTAAATTATTATTTTTAATTGTTACTATATCAATCTCATATTTTTTTTATATATTTGTTAAGTTATCCAAAATTTTAGGATAGTATACTATGGCAGTCCTTATTGTTTTATTCAGTTGTATTCCGTTATTAAGAGTGATAACTGTTAAGTTCTTTTGATTATTTTTGTTTCCTAATTATTTTTAAAATTAAATATCTTCCATACCCATTAAATTTAGAGATTTCAGTTATTAATTTTAATTATTTTTTAAAGTTTTTTTTATCTAGGGATATGTTAACTGAACTAATTAAAAACTATACTGTTAAATGCTGCTAATGGTGGTTGGAGTTTTTAGGATGTATATGTTTTTTTTTTTTTTTTTTTGATAAATTTTATTTGGTTAATTGGTTTTCATTAACAAGGCTAGGAATGGTAATTTTCCATAGACTTCTTTTTCATATGTAAATTCTATAGAAGAGTATTTGGAGTTGATTTCTGGAAGGAAAGAATCGATATTGAATGTTTACTATTACAAGAATGTCATAAATATATCTAAACCAAAGTTTTAGTAAATCATTATTAGTATTTTTAATGTTAATTTTGAACCAATTTATGAACATTTTGGCTAAACAAATAATAAAGGGTTACCCATTGTTTCTCCGTTTATTTAAAAATTATATTTTGGAATTGAAAAACATTTTGGCTCATAATTCATTAATTTTGTCTCTATTTTGAAGAATTCCAACCATTATTTTAAAAATTGTATTGTGATATCAATCAGAATACTAGGAAGCAAGGCTACCACATCAAAGGAAATTAACCTAACATTATTCTTGAAATTAAAATTTAATAATATTTTTTAAAAAGCAATGTTTGTAAACATTTTAAATATTAACGATTCACCTTACTGATTTTTAGCATAGGAAATGGGCTATTCTAAAAATGTACATTATTTGTGTATCAGTATTTTGAAGGTAATTTTCTAAAAAAAAAAAAAGCTCTCAAGTTACTCCTCTGTGTGAGAGGGCTAGTTTGTGAGAAATATATTTGTTAATATTTTATTTGGGTTTACAAACTTTTAAATCTATTATGTGTTATTCTCACCATTAGTAGCTTTAATTTTATATGCATTGCCATCTTCTGCAGAAAATGGTATGTCCAACATTTGCATTAACCGATCCATGAGACCATGCACAATTTCAAAACCCGGTGTTTTACCATAATATAAAGCACATACACGTCTTTCATTACGAGCACCAACTTCTACAGTTATGAAAATAAAAGAGTTGTTAGCAATCAAGCATTATCCCATGATTATATCAATTATTTATTGTTTACCACTGGTAGAATCCTTAAGTACTACATCTGTTACTTCAAATAGTTTCATGGGTAGTGGCATTTTTTTATTAGCCGATGTTGTCTTCAGAAGACCAGACAAGAGATTAGTACGTGCAACTTGGAACTCCAATGTTTTTGGATTGCTTATACGTACAATATGTTCAGGGTTGAATGGTTTGCGGAGTTTTGTTGAAACATCATCTTTTGAACACTAAAAATAAAAATAAGAAAATATTACTACTAATCAGTGTCGCGTAAGTAACTTTTAAAAAAGTAACTAAGTTACGTTACTAGTTACAAAATTAGAAGGTAACTAGATTACTTTTTTGTTACCTAAATACAAAAGTAATAGTGTTACATTACTTTTTTAATTTAAAAGTAACTAGTTACAATGACGTTACTTTCAACATTTTTAAATATGTAAAAATGAAAATAATAAAATAAAATGTCAAAAATATATTTATTATTTTTTTTATTGATAATCGTCAGTCGAATATTATAAAATTCAATATCATCCATACTCCTACTTATTACACAAAATCATACAATCGTTTAAATATCTACTTTTCGCAGATATGATAGACCATCGTCAATTTTAGATGAATTTATTAAAATCAATATTATTTTTTATTTATAAATATATATCGTGTTATTTTACAAATTTACTTACAGATAACTAATGTAGTTACCTTTATGTTACTACAAAAATTAAATAAAGTTACTTGAAAAATTAACTATGTTAAGTTATTACCCTACACTGCTACCAATACAACTACATAACAATTGCTCATCGTTTAACTCACCAAAGAGAATGTTAATACTTCATTGAAACCACAATATGCAATTTCATTTCTGATTTTGTCTGTTAATGAATTAATAGGTAGTTGAGAGCCAATGGTGGTCGTCTTAGGTAATGTTTTCGGTATATTATTGTAACCATATGCAATGGCGACATCTTCGTACAAATCACACGCATGTATAATGTCATGTCTAGTTGGTGGAACTTCAATAATGACTCCATCAGATTCTTTCAAAACAGATGACTTCAAACACATGGACGATAATGCAGAGGACAGGTTGTCTAAATTTTCACTAATTTTCAAAAATTAATTCTTTTAATGACTATTTAACTACCAAATATAATAATTTCTAATTTTTGTCTTACTTGATTCCTAAATATGAATTAATTTTCTTACGATTCACTGTTTCTTTACGATATTTAAGTTCGGGGTATAATTTAACTGATCCATCGGGGTATATAATTTCACACCTTTCTGCTGTATACTTATTTGAACAATATTTACTAAACATGCACAGTACAGTATCCAACACAATATTTGCCTAAACAATGAATCAAACAGTAAAAATGTCAATAAAAACTTACAATAAAACGTGTACATACTTTCTTTAAATCAGTTGCTGTACATTCAATGAAAATATTTTTCGTCTTTAAAGTAATTTTAGAATGAAAACCATTAATAATTGGTGGCATAGATAATACTGTTCCATTATTATCCATAATGACTGGATAAACACTGCTCTCTTTTATAATATTCAAATACTGTTTTAATTGAGCATGCGTCTTAAAAAAAATTAAAATTAAATGTTTGTACAATCACTCTAATAGCATTTAAATATCTATTTACTGAATAAATATCCATTAATTCGGAAGCACTGTGTACTTCAGTTTGATTCAAAGCTACAAATTTAATATCATTGGGCGGTAAAGCATCATATGTGAATGGTCCTTGAATTGTATCTAAATCATGAGTACCAATAGCAACAAGTGATCGCTTTCTACAGATATTTTGATGTAATTTGTCTTGTAAATCTATGAAACTGGCATATCTTGCTGGATTAAATGTAACATCTCTTAACACAGCTGCGACAACATATGGTCGAATTTGTTTAGTCTACATAAACATATTGTTGGAAATATTTGTAATGTAATGATTTTAAAGAAAACGCGTCTTTATAATATATAATATAATATGTGTAACTAATAATATAATTTATTTATACACATAAATTAAAATTAGATACTTACATTTGGTTTAACTAGTACTTTTAAAGTATTTTTTGCTTGAAGAACTTTAAAACGGGGTAATTCCATCCTACGATAATGAAATAAAATTGTTAATTTACAATATTTAAATAAGTAACAATTCAAAATTTACTTTTTTTGGAATACAAGCAATGCGTCCACCAAGCCCTCCAGGCACAATAAATCATATCGGTTGGCTGGTATATCGATTCTATAAATTATATCGTCAGAAGCACCTTCAGATTTAGACTCACTTTGTTCCTTGGTAACCATTTTTTTTTCAGAAGTCTAAATTATATTTCATATTAAAAAAAATGTATATGAAACATGGAAAATATCAGTTATATTGATATTTCGATTATCATTTTATAGCACTACACTATGCATCCAATATTTTGTAAAACTATTATAGGGTAAGACAGGAAGATCACTTATTGATAAATATTTGCAGTAATTTTACCATAACATAATACAGCTAGGTACCTATTACTTATTCTTTAAGCTTTTCAGAAAATATCTTGGACGTTATTTCTATAGCGTAATACTATTAATAAAAATAAAGTAGGCTAATACCAGCAAGAGAGTTGAGTTACTAGTATGTATATATTAAGATTTTAGTAACATTTTTTTGCATTTAATTTTCTTACATGTACTACCTATTTAGTACCTACCTAATTCTTATTCTCCAAAAAAAATATATATCCATAGACAATAATAAAATGTGATATTATGTATCACTACTATGAAATGTTACGACGAAGTATTCTGGATTATTATGAAATATTCAAGATAACGGATATATGCACATTGGTAGTCAACATATTAGATATGAACCATGAACACTTACCACCTCATCCAACTCCAATCCGTATGAAATACACAAGTTGTCAAACTCTTCATCGGCTTAAAAAAAAAAAAAAAAGAAACACTAAGTATTCAAAACATTAGGAGTTGCGTATTAAAAATAATTACTGTATGTTGTTCCTAATGCCTCGAAAAGCAGATCCCTTTTAATATTAATTGTAGGCATGTTTCTTTTATTTTTCTATAAATATTTAGATTTTTCAAAAACAACAAAAATTGAATTCACGAATATTATTACCACCTAAAACATAACGTGAAAATAGTAAATAGTAAATACTAAATGACAAAATTAACCGGGCATTATCAATTGATAATATTATCATTATATCACGTGTACCGGTTGATACCAAAAAAATAACAGTTTCCTCCAAGAAAATGGAGGAAATATTATCGATTTTAAATAAAGTTATATAAACTATGTAATATATAGTGAATTTTACCAGAAGCGTGTCAAATTTTGGACAGGCCAACCAGTAAAAGACAGAGACAAAGAAGTTCCGTGCCAGCTCTTATTGGAGAAGGTACCCTAGTTCTGATTTTAGCTAGTTATGACTGAGAAGGCCCGGTCCAAATGCAAACAATTTGCAAACGAACTTGAGAAAGCAACCCATAACCCATTAAGATCAAACAGAAGGACACCACATACCAAAAGATAACACAAAATGAAACAAATAATATATGCTGCCAAGGCCCACATGAATTTGGGGAATCCAAGGGGGGGGGGCACTGACAGACTTACTGAAACTAGGAATCGAAAATAATGACTAAGACATGACTACTTTTGAGAAAGTGGGCAGATTGTTCTATATCAATCGACAAAATGATGGACACAATTTCCAAAATGGATGATTTTGCAAAATTCACAAAGAACATCCATCGACAGATGAAAGATTGATGCCTAGAAAGTGTCGATGTCTCTAACGGCCATGAAACAGAGCCTTACCATTTCCAGTAGAAGTCTAAGACATTAGCAAACAGTAAACCAAAAAATATGTTCCAGTCTCCAAAATAACGAGTGACATAAACACATATGCTAGATTATTGAAAATATATATTTTCTTCATCCAAAATTGAAAATATTAGGTATTAAATAATTGTAACTATTATTATAATATTCATAGTAAGGTTTTCATTTTTTATTATTATTTAATCATTAACATATAAAAGTAACATTAATATAATTCAATCCAAATTGACAAAAATAAAAAAATTAAATATAACAGTGTTCATGAACCATTTGGTAATAGTCCATTAGCTGTTGTAACAGGAGTATTAACTTCAGTACTTTTGGGCCGATCTCCTTTGGTTTTTTTGAGAACCACTTCTCCTTGGTTGTGGGGCCTTTTTTCAGACTTATTACGTTTTTCTTCAGTTTTACTGCCATCCGATTTGTGTTTGCTCTTATGGACTTTAGGAATTTTCGAACTTTGATCTGCATTCTTCTCTGGTATTGCTGGTCGTGATTTCTTTACTTTAGGCTGACTACTTTTGCAATTTAAAAGATTAGGATCTTTTGATTTAACATGTTTACTTGATTTATTATCAGACTTTGATTCAACAATAATTGGAGTTTTTATTTCTGATATAGAAGGAGTTTCTGAAGCAATGATATCATCCTTCTTTTTATTCCCATTAACAAGAGCTTTTGAAGTACTTTCTTTTTTTTCTGTACTATCAGAATTTTGTACTGAAGGTTTGTATTTTTTAAGTTCATTCTGCAAAAAGTATATAGTGCTTTGCATGCCTTCTACATCTTCATCCAAGTCTTGTAAAAATTCATCTAATTCTGTTCCAAAAATTAAATTACAATAAAAATTAAAAAATTACAAGTTATCATATTTGTTATTTGGAATTTACCAGATTGGGATTTTTTAACTTCTTCTCCAAAATTTTTCTGCAATGCTAGTTCACCTTCAAGCTTAGCTACTCGACCGCTATTAACCACTTTACCAAGTTCTTCGTTTTCTTGGTACAGCAAACGACATTTCGCCATCAGTCTTTTTCCAGTATTACTGTTAACATTTATGTATAAATTTAAAATACTAAAAAATTTTTATTTCTATACTAAACTCACCTATCTGGTGTAAATTTCCAAGCATTTAGTTCATTTTGAGTTTCATCTAACCTAGCTTTTGTAGCACATAGATCTTGTCGTAGTCTTTGAATCAAAAGATTTACCGCTGGATCTTGTAGCGAACATTTCAGCGAAGACAATGTGTTACTTTGAACAGAATTTCTCATGGCTGACAATTGTGCCTAACAAATAATATCTTAACTTTGTTACATTTTTTTTTTAATAAGTAACAAAACAAAAATTAAAATCAATATTACAATATAGACATAATTTCAATATTTAGCAATTTTATTTATATATTGTAGTACCTATTAATAAAAATTAATTCGGTTTTTTATAGATAAATAAATATTTTCAAAGCTAAAATTGTATATTATGTATGTTGTAAAACATAATATTTAGTAAATTATTTAATTAAAAATGTAAAAATATGTGAAGTGAAAAGACAGGTAATACTTATATAAACGTACAAAATAATTTATTAAAATGGATTTGAATTAAAAGCCTATTAATGTAGATACCTACTATTTAAGTTATAATATTATTTTCTCAATAATTAAAATAAAAGGAATATTAGAATGTTAATAACCACCTACATGGTTTTGAAATTATTTTATCTTATAAAATTATAAATAATGAGGTACATTTTTTAAATTAGTTTTAACAGAATATGTTAATTAGACACTTACGGCATAATCTTGTATTTCTTGTTCTTTTACAGCCAATTTCCTCAACAAACATTTTTCTCTTAACACTAATTCACGAAATGCTTGGTCTGTACGCTCTCTCTTGTCACACCTATTGTTACACCTACTACAGATTGTTGCTGAAAAAATGATACATTTCAAAACAATTATACTAATTAAACAATAATAAGTTATGTGCTGCTCAACTGTGAACCGATTGAGACAAACCAACATGTTTTTTACTTACGAATATGAACTCCCAAAAAAACACATTTGTAGAGACCTACCTTTTTAAAAGGCAAATACCCATAGTCTGGAGAAAAAACTTAATTTGCAGTCATAGGTAGTGTTCAAACAATAAAATCATGTTTTTTTTTTTAGGTTTTTATAGCCGTAAGTTAAATATTTATCACTTTTTATTATCAAGTACGTGAATGAGAATAATATGTTTGTATACAGTTCGCAATGAGAAAATAGTACCTTCGTTTGCCTTTGCTTCTAAAACGCGAACGCGCGACATAGCGTTTTTATACAAATCGACAATACGCTGTCGCGGCAATCGGACCATATTGTCATCATCAACGATGTCCACTTGACCAAAACCTGTTCGATAATCTCCGTCCATATTTTCGCACAAAATCGCACAAAAATATTATGTTATTTAAACAATTAAGAAAACACTTCAAATAAAAACAAATAGACACTTTCAAACAAACGAATCTTCCAGTAAATTCACAGTTTATACGCCAAATACAAATAATTCAACATTCTTCGAAATACATATTTATTCATTATTTCGAATAAGAAATTGAAATGTACCAGGGTAGCTTTTCGTACACACGGTCGTGTAAACAATAATTTGGAATTGGTCAATAACTCAATAGAGAAATACTCAAATATGAAATAATCAAATACATAAAATAACAAATAAGTTAAATAGAAAAACTTTGTTTTGAAAACAACCAAACAAAATATTACAAGCCTTAGTGGATTATAGTGTAATATTCAAATGTTGGTATTATAATCAGTTATTTTGAGGTTAAGTTTTTATCAAATTTGGAATCAATAATTTGTTCAGTGTCTACCACGGTTATAGTCACGGTCACTGTCAACTTCTAAGACCGTGGTTGTGGTAAAGACCGTGGTTTAAGATGTATTTTTAAAATTAAAAAAAGAAAATCTAAGTTTATTTAAATTTCACGACACGATAAAGTATGAATCCGCACGTTTAAGTATATTTTAAATCGTAACTACCACCAGTGACGTAGCCAGAATTTCATTTGGAGAAAGGGGGATTAAGTTAAAAAAAATAATAATAATAAGTAATTTTAACCATTCTTATTATGCAAAAATCAAATTTGTAATGACGTACCTACATAATATGCTATAATATGTATATTGTATATATAAAAATTATTTTTGTTATTCAATATGTAAGTATAAAGTAATAATTATTGTAGTATTATAATAAATATAAATATCGTATAAATAAAAAAAAACTGTAAGTATAATCATAATATAGATATAATAAAATTATAATTTATAATAATAATTTTCTTTTTGATTTTGACACTATATCCAACACGTCTTTTGGTGAAACCGATTTCCCAGTAAACGGATAAAAGAGTCACCCCTGTTAAACGGTAATTTCCAATTTGATTTCGAAGTAGTGTTTTTACTCTTTTTAAAGTTGAAAATGATCGTTCAACTTCAGTTGTAGATACTAGGAAGTAGGAGGGTTGCCAAAACTCGTAATAAATGGTTTACTCGTATATTTGGATAAAAAGTCGATTCACACGAGTCTAAAATAGCCATAATATTTGTAATTTATTATTTTTCCACTTTTCATACCAAAGAAAATACTCACTCGCTATATTTTTTTCAGAAATTGTATCTTAGTTTTCCGACGTTTTTTTTCTAAAGCGAATTTCGGTAACAATATTTCTATTGACGATAAAATATCATTATTCTGTTCAAACCTATTTTCGAGATGTAAAATAAAATTATCCAATTACAGTAAAAATACAGATATTTTATAACACTCTTCTGGTGAATTACAAGAATAATTATCCCTATAATTTTGTTTATTCGTAGTACGAAGAATTTTAATTTCAGTATCAAAATACATTTTAGATAATTTACTAGCCTATTGAAAGATTGGTGTAAACGATTCATTTGAATTTTGTCTCATATGTTTCAGCCTCTTTATAACATTTTTAGCATAATTAACAGCAGATGAAAGATATGACAATGCGCGGTAGAGTGAAACCATTTTTTTCTACAGTTGCCAAAAGTGAACAAGCCTTTACTGAAATTGCACGATCTGTTTCTTTAATATTTTGCAGACTAACTATAATTGGTTCAAAAAGCTTTACAAAAACATTTACTGCCTCGTGACGTTCAATAAAACGTGTTTCACATAAGCTGACTAAACGTATTTTTTTGATTTCTGGAATAAGTTTTAAAGTGACATTTTTAAGAGTTTCTCCGGCTAAAGCATTATTCCTAAATAAATCAATAATATCTTTTATCACACCAAGACAGTTTATAACATTTTTTGTAGATAAAGCCGAAGATAAAGCAAGATTTAATCGATGCGATTCACAATGGACAAAAACTGCTTTTGGATATATTTGTCGTATTTTTGACTGTACCTAACCGTGTACACCACTGTACACCATATACTATAAACTGTCCACTCATATTGCCTACACCATCATACCCTTGCCCGATAAGTTTATTGAAATCGAAACACAATTTTTCGAATTCTTCTAAAATGATTCGAGTTAAATTTTCCAGTGAGATTATTTACTACAGATAAAAAACATAAAAAGTCTTCACGGAGCTGATTATTTTGATCTATATAACGAGCACACATAGATAGTTGCTCAGTACCAGATACATCTAAAGTTTCGTCACAAATATTGAAAGCAACCGGTTTTAATTATTTTGCTTAAAATATTTTTTCTAATAAGTTAGCCACAAATGTCTATTATTTCATTTTGAATGGATGGGCTTATATATAAGTAGAGTTTTTATTACTATTTATTAAATAATTTTTAAATTTTCGTCACCAAAATATGCTCTTTTTTTAGTAGTTTTTTTAAATTTAATGGGCCACTATCATCACTACCTCTTAGAAAAAGTATTCTTGTTCACCACAAAAAATTATTGTTTCTATTATTGGAATTAATTCTACTCTATTCGCTTCACATTTTTGCTGTCTATGTGAATTCAACTGTGTAGGAACATCACACATTTCTCCAGTATCTACTTTAAGAAAATGATCTGCAACTAAGGTAAATAATCAATGATAATCGGTTTAGAATGTGATGTAAATTTTTCGATTGAATCTTTCTATTTTATGAATGGTTTGCCTACTAGAGATCCAATTGTTTGATTAGAACCTTTGCTAACATAATCTTTATCAAACAAAACACAGTATATTTACAAAAGACCCCATTAATTTCTTTAGAATATGCCAACCATTCCCATTTTTCCAACCAATTGTATTGAAATTTTAGTTTATTTTTATTAAATTCTCGACTAGGAAAAGTATAAAACTTATTGGAATAAATAATGAATTTAAAGCATTATTTTTAAAAATATTGTTCTTGCAAGTCGAAGATTTATTTTGAAATAATTGATTTGAAACAGTTCTAATGTCAATAATACTAGTACTCACAAGTTGACTATGTTCTTGACTTTAATGTTGATTTAAAAAAAAATGTCGTAAGTGCTCCTATATATATATATACTCCTATATTAATTATTACATAACAGAAACGAGCACAGAAACAAAACGAAATAAAATTTACCGTAGGTACGTTTATATGAAAGTAGACAAATATGGACTGACGACAGATGAGTAACATATAATATATTTTGCTTTGCATCGTATACGCGATACAATTAGTGTAACAATAAAAGATAAGATTTACGATTTAGTCAGTTGATAAAGGACAATCATGATTATTATATTACAAATTTATCTTAACTTAGGTAGGTATTAATTAGTACTGTGTCATTTCTTATCAACGTGGTTATTATAGGGTTTGGTTTATACGAGGACTTATATAATATATATATTTATTTATATGTGTGCTAAACGTATCATTTGGTAATTTTTTCTGTAACATAAAATAATTAATTATTAGGTATACGAGTACAAAAAAAAAAAATTTTAAAAACACTAGCTTTTTCGTTCCACTCAGATTCTAAAAAAAAGGTTGTCAATGACATTTCGGTGGGGGGAGTGTCCGGACCCCATGGACCCTCTGGTTACGTCCTTATCTACCACGAATTAAGATATGAGGTATAATCATAATTCGGGATGTCTACACATGACGAATAATAAATGTATGTCAGGTACACACTCCACAGTAAATATCCACGATATCTACAGCACAAACTACAAACTATATCTTTTATTTCTCTTTCGCCATCTCTCATAACTATTTGGGGCATAGGCGTAAACTGGGGGGGGGAGCGAGAAGGGGCGGTTTCCCCTCTGATGAAACTATAAGGGGGCCATGCCCCCCTTGATATTATGTAAATCAATTTTTTATTTTGTGAATTTTTATGATTTATATTATATTTATTGCGATTAGTTTGGTATCTAATATAGTATATCTATTATAGTTATTCAACTATTTATACTTAAATAATAATCTGTAAAACTTTAAAACGAGACACGAAAGTTTTCTGAACAGAATAATGTTTTCTCTGATGCAATTATTGCTGATAAAAAAAATACTGCTGATATATAGGTAACTATCTATGTTATAACTTTTAAAACAGAGGTAATTTTCGCATCAAAGTTGTACACTTTACTCATATAGATAATACGTATATTATCTATGACTTTATCACAGAATCAATATTATGTGTATCAGATATTCTGTTTTTGAAAGCATACAAAAACAATCAAATTTATCTAATAGTACATTAAAATCACTTAGTGACACAAGGTGGAGTTGTCAAATTGAAGCAATTCGTTCCGTTTTAATAAATTTTTACAATATAGTTTTAACATTAGAAAAGATAAATGATACAGATGCTACCTATAGACCGGATACGGATTCAATATTAAATAATATTAAAAAATTTGATTTTTTGTCTGAAATTAATGAAGTTAATTCTTCAACTAACCAATAGCTTATCATCTTCAAAAAAAAATTCAAACTATTGAACCGCTAAAACTTTGGCAAATGCTATTCTTATAGAACTACAATCTCTTCGAAGTGATAATAGTTTTAAACTAATTTGGACAGAAACCGAAGAACTGTGAAAGAAAATATTGCACTTCCAAATATTCCGAGGAAAGAACAATATCCACTATAGATTGGGCGGAGGTGAAACTTTTATTATAGGAAATGATATATCATCTTATTTTAAAATTAATATTTTTGTGCGTTAGATATTATGATTAATGACATAAAAACCAGATTTTTAGAAAATAATTTAAGAACAATTAACGCTCCTTCATAGTTGTTTAAGTAACAGAAATTACAATAATGAAGACATTTTAGAAATTTGTAATACCTATAACATTGAAAAAGATTATTTAAAGGCGGAATTAAGACTATTTTCAAAAATGTGTTCATCAAATAACATTAATGACAGTTTTGAAGAGCACCTAAATTTTTTTTTTCACAAAAGAATTATTTGTTACATTTGAAAATATATTTAATATTTTCAAAAACTTTTTGTCAATCCCAATAAGTTCTGCTTCTAGTGAACAGTCTTTTTCGTCTCTCTGCCGTCTTAAAACATTTACTAAAAGTACAATAGGCCAAGAAAGACTATGTAATTTAGCTCTATTACATATAGAGAGAATTTTCAAAATTAGTTTTGACAAAATTTCGATGCAGATTGTACACAGAGAGGAAGAAGGCTTCAATTGTCATGATGCATTTAGTTTTAATTTTTATAACATTTAAACTATTTATTTATTAATATTATAATTACTATGAAATGCTATATGCGATATATCATAAAATTTTTTTATGACCTTTATGTTCTTTGGGAATATTAGAATATAGTATCACTATATCGTCGATATGATGTACCTAAGTCACGTCACGAGACGTCAACTATAGGATAAAATAGTATCGAGCTAATTTTTTGCATACGCCAACTTTATAACGCCGTAATAAATAATATCATTGATTATATATTATTTATAATTAATGATAAAATGTAAAAAAGTCCTAATCTATATCATATTGTATACCTACACAAGCTTATAAGCTTCGAAGGTTATTGTTGATCATGAAAACAACCTTTTCGTAAATACCTCGTTTTCTATTGATTGTAGTACGACAAAAATTATAGAGAAGATAATTTATCCATAAAACAAGGTTTTATTTTTTATGTTCAAGTTGTTGTTTTTGCGCTATAAAATTGATATCTATATAATTGATATACTATTGAGAAAATATGATTTGTTTTGCGAAAAACAAATGACCTTTTCGTAAACATCTCGATTATTATTGGTTGTATAATAAATAGTTTGAAACAAAAATTGTAGAGGAGATAATTGTTTATAAATGTAATGTATTTTTTAACATGTAGAAGTAACAGTTTATGAGGTATACGGAAATAATGACTTGTAATATTAACCTTTGAAAATGAGTAATGACAAGTATATATATAAAAATAATACGAATGCATTCTCGTTTTCACGCTATCATTGAGGCAGAAAGCAAGACGCATTTTTAGGCCGTGTTGGCTACAAACAGTATAGGTTATAAAAGAGCCGGCGCTAGACATTTTGTACACGTAGCCAAGATTACGTAAAAATATGCAAAAAAATGAAGAATTGAACTTTTTTTTGTAGACGTATCTAATATATACTATAAAGAAATACCTATTTAAAAAAGTAATAAGTAAAAAAAAAAAAAAATCAACTTTAAAAATTAATTAATTTGGGTTACCGTAAAATTAGATGAATAGAAACAGTTTCAAACTTTAAAGCTTTGAAAAAACTATAAAATATTGGTTTTATTTAGTTTTTTAAAAATAAGTTTTTATAACTTAATTAAATTATAATGTTCTATATTTTATTTTTATTTTTATGCCTTATTTATATTGACCCGCCAGGTGGGGTGAATAGGGGGAATATGGGGGAATCATATATGATTTTTTAGTACATTTTTCTATTTTATCAACTGAATTATGAATAGAAAAATATTTTGAGGTCTTGAAAAAACAATATATAGGTATTTAAAATATGCCGCCTCTTGTAATATGTCCTAGCCGCCTGGGCTTACGTCCCCAAAGCCTTAAACCGACACTGTAGATAAGTATAGTCCATATATGTAGTTGATAATTTTCAATTAATAATTATTTAATTAGTAAAACCAAAGGAATTAATTATATATTTAAATATTAATTAATAATTTCGTCCTCTTCTTCCTCATCATATAACGACACATCCCTTAATTTTATTCAAACCTACACAAAAAAAAAGTGTTCAAAACTTAATTGTAATATTTCAATCTTAAGACTTGCCACAAAGAGAGTTGATATTTCATTTCCAGTTCGTAAAAGGGTCATGTTTGATTTATATGAAGACTTTTGAATAATAAAAATTACAAAATATCATACATTCGTAATTTTTTTTCGTTTTTTTATTTATTTATAAAACATTTTTGATAAGAGTTATAAAAAAATCAAAACTACGACACAGATAAAATTCTTCTTTACTGCTTTACGTATTGCAAAAATATCATGATTCTAACACGAATACCCGGAATACCTACGTCCTATACTGTTTGAATACCTTTTAAACACGCGAAGATTGTGTTATTCCTAACGTCCAGGGCCGGATTTAGGGGGGGGGTCACGGGGCCCGGGCCCCGGGGCACCCACTAGATTCAATTAATAAGAGGCCCCCACAAAATAAATACATTTAGCAATAAGTTTCGTCGTATTTTTTTTTTTTAATTTCCTTAGTTATTTGCCAAAAATATATTTTATTTTTTAGTAAGTTTGACAAGTGGCGTCTTAAGTGTGTGAATAAACGAATCATTAGATTGAGATTGGTAATTTTCTACCATTTCTGCTTGATTATAAATATAATTACTCAATAACAGTGTCGGGTGATGCATCATAAATCGTAATAGTTCTTTTTATTTCAAAACTAGGATTAC